>VDFB02284880.1:0-24604 GCA_007258455.2 Sequoia sempervirens
AATTTCTATATATACACAAGTTATGTTGGACAACATACACCTATGTCCAAATTATATTTAGATTGACCAAAAATTAATTTAAAAAATATGTAATAAAAAATTATGAAAAAATATCCATGCACTAGATATTGATGTTAAGAATCTATATTTAAAAAATTAGAATTTTATCCTTTCTAAAAAAAAAATTATGTTGGATGATATAAATATTACTTTCTAAAAATGTTGTTTACTATTAAAAACCACTTATTAAAGGATATTTTGAAAGATTCGCGATTTATTTTAAAAAAATAAAAAAATAATATATTTGGAATCTACACATAAATTTCCACAGATTAGTAGTTTGCATTATCTTCAAATTCTTAATGGTTTAGCTACTATAGGTCTCAGAAAGTGAAGATTTAGTTAAAAATATTGATATAAATGTCCATCTTGACCAAAAAGTGGAACTCATAATTGTGGGATTACCCAAGGGATTTTTTTTCCCAAAGTGTTTTGAAAATTCAACTACCTCTTGGATCTAGTAACCTTTTCCCAACTTGAAACCCTTGTAGATCAGAAAAAATGTGATGAAATTTGATGAAACGAAAGGAAAACCTGACTTTATATAATGCCCTAGATTTAATGGTGAGGTCCTTGAAACCTCTAATCACATCTAAAAAAAAAATCATGCCAAGATTGGTCCCTTCGATCTAGGAAGAAGTTTTCAAAATTGAAGCTTTGATACCATATAGGAGTTTATGATGAAATCCTCAACACTCTAGGATCACCTACAAGACAAAAATAACTTCCACAGGAGAGAAATGGGAGAAATATAATGCTATGATTATGGATGTAAGATTTCTAGACTAAATATGATGTACATATGATGCCTTGCTTATAAAGAAAAAAATTGAGATAGGATTAGATAAGATCATGACATATTTCTCAATCCTTTACAATGAGACAACCACCAAATATTAAATGACTTAGGATGCAAGCATTAAATGCCAAAAGATGAGATAATATCTAGTGACAACTAACACTATCTAGAAAGATTCCCTCCTAGGACCTAAGTGGACTTAACATGTAAATAGGACCTAGATAGCTAACACACCTATTTGCACTAACAAATTAGAGTGTATGTTGGAAAAGGTACACTCGATGCTATGGTTATCTTATTTACATCAAGAATGCTAGGCCCTACTTAATTTGAAGGAGAAATGACAACATTATCTCTTACCTCCTTTCTATCTTGAACACCTACAAATATGTGGTTTGAGGGTATCTCCTTGTCATTTATGAATTCCTTGGTATTAATATTCATTTCCTTATGAACAAAAATGACACCTATCTATATATATTAGCTTTGGAATTCAGGAATGTACTTCTTTACTTATTCTTTATTTTCCCTCTTGTCTACAACCTTCTTGACCAAGATGAACTATTCTTATGATCATCACTCAAATTTTTTTAATTAGTGTCAATCATTGGAACTATTACATTTTCTCTATTAGTTCGCTACCCCTACACTAGGACATACCTATTCCTTAGATAATAACCATTTTGGACCTACTTGACTATTGCATTAGTGAGCATTTTTATGTCATCATCTAATGGCCTTGTTCTCTTATACCTTTGGTTCATGAAATCTTTCAAATGCTCAAAGTCATAAGGCATAAATTGATACTATTACAAATCAATGTTACCTTCACAATGGAGAATTTTATCATTCTTACCAAGGTTGTCTAGATATGCTACATATTTTAATTTTCCATAGACCAATTCATCAAATTGGTCAATTTTTTCCTCATAATAATCATCACCTTTCTCATTTGGAAATTATTTATCTCTACTCAAATAAAGTGCAATTTCATAATTCAAACAATTGTGAGGAGGGAAAGAATACTCACACCATTTTTTTTTCTACTATTAGTTCATATTTTATCTCCTTAAAGCATCCAATGTGTTCTTTTCATGTTGCCCAAAATTCACATGCTTGGGGGTATCATGTCTATCATCTTGTTGTGGTATTTTGGACCAATAAATATTTTTCCCATTATGTGCTATTTCGCTTCATTGAAATATGTGAGTGCACCTTGAGGCGGTATCCCTTTCTTATTTCATGCTACTTTATAGGATAGGTCATTCATAAAACCCATTATTTTATCCAATTTTTTATTTAGTTGAAAGAGGTTTTTGATAATAATCCTATATGGTTGTTGTATCTTTATATCTACCTTCTTCAATTATTTTCATAATTCCCTTATATTACTTTCAATACTGATGGTAATTGCATAGGCAGTGTTTGAGGGTTTTTATCTCTTAAACAATATCCAATATGAGAATCAAAATAACCACAATATAACACAAGACACATTGACTCATTATTATTAAGGTGTTGAGGCCCCTTTCTCATGGTGAGGATGAACTAACTCTCAACTTAGTCCATTGCCATATTATTGATGCTCTTCTTGATGTTGGTGAGCTCATGGATAACAAAATTTAGGTCAATCTTGTCCTCATATTGCATTATAAACACACTTACAAACTCCTACCACTATTTTCTACTCTCCTCTAGAGAGTATAAATAGCTTCATGATTACATCTTCATCCTTAATTTCATACTCATTATTGATATCAATGAAGAACCTTAGATGATCTTCTCCCATCACTACATTATTTTCTTGAAATTTTAAAATAT
Source organism: Sequoia sempervirens (assembly GCA_007258455.2). Classification (NCBI taxonomy): domain Eukaryota; kingdom Viridiplantae; phylum Streptophyta; class Pinopsida; order Cupressales; family Cupressaceae; genus Sequoia; species Sequoia sempervirens. The sequence continues at coordinate 2,681 of VDFB02284880.1, forward strand.
TTCTCTTGATCTCATTCAAAAATACATTAGGATAATTCAATATGACAAAAAAATCTTCTTTTACCTTTCTACTCCCAAATATTTTCTAAATGGTATAAATATTTGAGCCTCTACATGAGTATTATGGGCATTGATTTTTACTCCTCCATCTTGCTAGTTCCAAATATTTTTATTGCAAGGCTTGGGTGTATGTTTTAGAATTTTTTATTTATTTTTTGCAACATGAGCATGGAATTGATCTATTTTATTATTCTTAGCTTGAATTTATTGTCTCCTTATAACTTGATCAAGTAAATCAACCTCATCATTTAATTCCCTTTTGCTTCCATTAACATCACTTTGTATCTATTAATCAACATCATGGAAAGTTTAATCAAACTACTTGATCTATGATAACAAGTAGGAGAAAACTATAGTTGGTCAACTTAGTACACGCATCCATGTCTAATTTAGATATTCCATACTTCTTGTATCTTTATTTTAAAGCTCACCTCTACTTGTTCTATTAATTTTCAAGTGTTGTTATATCTCAAATCATACTCGTCTAAATTTAGTTTTCTCCTTCTAAGTATTTGATCAATTGAATCATCAGAAGTATATTGGTAATTGTCCCTCAAATCCACAAAGGAATTTCCTCTACCCAAGGTGATTACTTTCTCTTGATCATTTAGTCATGAAGAGCAACCTCTATGCTCTATTTTCCATTTAGTATGTTGGTTTCTTGTATTACTTGAATTACCTCCTTGTGTAGGTTGATCTACACAATGTCTTCTTCTATCCATGGTAATAATATTTAAATTTAGGTTCTTACAATAGGGTGACCACTTCCAAAAAATGGAAAGATATTTTTTCTTTATTAAAATAACATTGTAAAGAAAACCAATAGCTACAATCACGCATAGTCCTTATGAATTTGAAATGTTTTTATGTGTTTAACTATTCATGCTTAGTGAAAATTCCATTTTATTGGGTCCCAAAACTATTTCTTCAATTCCTAGAATGAAATATCACTTACTAGGCCAAGGTTGCCATCAAGCAAGTAAAATTAGTTCATCAACAAAATATGGATGGTTTAAGGTCAAATCTATGAGAGTATATTTTTTCTCTTACACTTTGAGCTCAACTTAAAGTCAAGAAGGTATTTATAGATGTTAGTGTGAACAAAATAAGTTTTTGAAAAGAATAATAGCTAAACCCAAGATGTTGTTTCAACTCCAAATATTTTCATTTAAATGAGAGAAACTAGTTATCCTAATACCTCTCTATATTTGATTTTAACATCTACAAATTGAGAAAAATGTGGGGGAAAGATACACGATTTATTTATTTTTAAATAACTATTATTCCCCATGTATAATGAAATCGTGAACTGCATAAAGTTAGAACAAGGTTGAAAGTAGTTGTTTAATTATTTTTCTTTAAATGAGTGATTGAATAAATATATTCCTAGGCTAATTCCTATTAATGGGTATAGATTCAAGTTGACACAAAGAATTTTAGTGAAAATTAAAGTGTAAAATAATTGATCAAAGAATTATAATGTATCAAATTAAGATTATCAAAGATAAAACATACTTAACTATCCATAATAAAGTTGCATATGTTCATATGTAAATATTGAATGACCTTTACAATAACTTTAAATTCTTCATAAATGTTTCCACATTTGTCAAACCAAATTTATATTCACCACAACAATTTTTTTGAGAGGAACCTTACTATATTAATAAATAACCTTTTAAATGTATATACAACACTAGAGACATTGCATCTATAATATACTCTACCATATTATCTTTTGGTACTTCAACAAAGTCTATTACCTTCCTACAAATGAATTTGAATGAATAGAACCCTAAATAGCTTTAACACCTACTTTGTGATAGGAATAAAAAATAATTAGTACTCTAAAAAAATACAAACATCACAATATACACTACAAGATGAAACCCTACCCCGCAACATTATAACAACATTAAATCCATGACCAAGGATAAATATTGCACAAGATGGGTGTCTAAGGTTGAAATATGGTATGAACATTGATTATTGTTCACCATTAAATTGAATTTAGTAGTTTTAGGACCAAATTATTTCATTAATCGAGCTTTAGGTCATCAAAGAGGGTAGGTGGGAGCTACAACATTAAATGGAAGGAATTTAAAACTAAATTGAGGGGTGGATGAAATTGGTACCACATTCCAAGGAATGAAGGTTGACATGGAATTCATGCTAGAATGGATGAGGAAAGGGAGAAGGTCAACAAGGGAACTCTAACAAAGGAAATATTTTGGGTAAGTTAGGACCAGGATTCAAGAAGAAGCTTAACTTGGTAACAAGTTAAGGGGAGATTGAAAGTATGAATCTGACAAGTATTGACAAAGGATTAATGAATTTTCAAGCTTTAAAATATGAACAAAAAGAGTTACATGAATAGGCAATGCCTAAAAGTTTGACTCTAATATAATTAGATTTCTTCTAGAGTAAAATGTAGTGGGGTTTTAGAGAATTAGGGAATTGGAGATGAAAGGAATGGATACTAAAGGATATGAGGGATGAGGAACTTTGAAATTGAAATGGGATGCATAGTGAGAAATGAAAAAATATTAAAATTTTAGGGAAGGTATGACCAAGATGAGAAGTAAAACATGGGGTTAAAGGGATGAAGGGATTTGATGCTCTAAAATAATGTACTTAGGAAAATTTTACAAATATTTCAATAGGATTTTAGACCCTTAGGCTTGGTGGAAGTGGCATTTAAGTAATAAAAATATTGAAACTCTATAAGATTGAAAAAATCAACGTTTAACCTATTTTTTAGAATGAAATCTTGGGGTCAAGGAAGTGGAGAGAAAAGGTAATAGGTACAAAATTAAGGAAACCCTAAAACCCAAAACATTGAGAAAAAGATTTACACAAATTTTGAAAGGGTTTTGTATGGGAATTCAAGATCAATAATAAAAGTATTTAGATATAGATACTCTTAGAACTATAAAACTCTACATACACATGAATACTAATGAAAAAAATGCATAAACCCCAAACTTAGTTTTTTTATGAATCTTTATACCTTTTGACACTTAGAAAAATCCTATAAATTTTATTAGATTGGTTATCAACAAATGGGTCAAATATGACAAAGGGAAAAAGGGGAAGGGACTAGGGGAAGGGACTCAAGAAAATTTGACATTATAGATTAGAGTCCTAACTAGTCTATCTTAAGGTTTGCTATTTTTTTATTGAAAAATACTTTCCTTTGAGTTAACTAGTACTTAAGTTCTTTTTCTATGATTTAAGAAAATATATTTCTATTAAATTTTCTATTCATACATGGGAATATAATTTTAAACATAAGTGATAAATTAATCTTTAAGGGTGATTCCACAATAGTGGGTTACACTTTTTGGCCAAACTTGACATTAAACTGAACTTTTTTAACTAAATCTTCACTTTTGGACACCTATAGCTACTAAACCATGAGGAATTTGAAGATGATGCAAACTAGTGATTTGTGACATTTTGTCTATAGATTATATATATATATATATATATATATATATATTAAAAAATTGGAATCAAATTTCCTTTATTTTTCCATCTCCTTCGATAACTAGTTTTTAACAGTAAACAACATTTTTTAAAGAGTGATGTTTACTATATAACACATATTTTTTTCTATGAAGGATAAAATTGTAGTTTTTTGAATTTAAATTTGTAACTATGATATCTAGCTCCTTCATTTGGTTTCATAGTTATTTATTGATCTTTTTTTCTTAATTAAATTTTGAAGTCAAACCAATTACAATTTAGACATAGGTTTACTGTATAACACAATTTTTTGTGTATGTATCAAAATTCAATTTTTTTGTTGGATCAAGGACATCAATACCAAGAGAAAAGATATTTTTCAGATTTTTTTTTGGTAATCTACTATTTTTCCACATGTGTAGAATAGAGAGCTTGATTTTTGGTGAAAAACCTACATTCACAAGAAATAAAAAATAAATATAATAATTAAATTAAATATATTTAGAATTATACTTTTTGGGAAGCTTATAAAAAGGACTACATGCTTACAAAACATAAATTTTAAATGAATTCATTTGATCCTCCAAAAGGTAAATCAAAAGTGTTTTCTTATCAACATTTTGATAGGTGTAGAGGAGACTCCATTATAGGTATGGTTTAAAACTAGCAGGTTTCTATCCAAGGGGGTTTGATCAAAGGGGCTTTGATCAAACCCTCTCCAATTAAAATCCTTTATATAGAACCTCTCAAGGCTTAAATCATTATATTTTCTAAAAATATGTGATTTCAGCAAAAATCAAGATGTCCTAGAAAGTGTAACCCATTATTATGACAACACCCTTTATATACATATCCATGCCTCTAATAAAAATAACATATCCTTTATAAAATATTATTTATTAAAAAATTTAGGAAAACCATTCCAATAGAATAGAGATTTCCCATCATTAAATATCTCCCATGTGAGATGGTTGGTAATCACATGTCTATATTATAAAATAAAACTCCATATATTTGAACCTAAAGGGGGTTACAAATTGTCAAAATACACTTGGGATTGAATTATTTAAATATTTACTTTGGAATATCTTATACCACTTCTAGAATTAGGTTGCGAAAAAAACCCCAAATATTCTTAGCCCTTAGTTCAAAATTTTGGCTAATTAAATTAAAAAATATAGCCCCACAATACATCTTTAGGTTGTAGATAACATCCCAAACAAACAAAATAATTTTTTGTTTGTCTCTAGTGCCTCTATAAAGAAAAAATTTCATGATATTATTGAGACATAAAACCACTATAGTAGGGTATTTTAAGACTAATATCATATATACAAAACTAGTCTCAATACTAATTTAATCAATAATATCCTACCAAAAAGGGTTATCCATTTTCCCTTACACATATAAAGTCTTGAGTGGATTGAAGAAAAAACATGGTTCTAGAAAAATACCTTACCAACCTCCAAGAATTTTTAAATACTTGATTCATAGTAAACTAATATTAAACTATAGTAACCTAGGAATATACCCTTGAATTGAGATAAGAGTTTTAAAGAGAAAAAGTAAATTTTGTATTATTGATAAATTATTCCAATGCACAAAAATAAGTTGAGATGCTGACTCATATTATAAATTCCAAAAACAAAGTGTTATTTGAAAATTGAGAGTGAGTGATGGCCTCTACATCAACAAAAATTCTAATTCCATGTCAACAACCTTCCTCATGTGTATCTATAATAGGTCCTATAGGATATTAACTACCAAAATTAATAAGAAAAGTGACATGTGGTTACATGTTGTTGACAACAATATGATTATAAAAATCCAAAAATACAACTATTCAAGAAACATAAAGAATATAGGTATAGAATTATATTTAACATATAATTGCACTAGTCTTTATAAAAGATGAAAATTTCTAATATCTTCTTAAGAAATTTGAATTTAATTATTATAATATTTCTTAATATATACTTTTATCACCATGTACTAATATTTTTTTGATGAAACTATAGAATCAACCACGCCATGTTTGATAATGATATATTGTTAGATCACCCTTCCAAGAACAAAGCCCCTAAACCTAAGGAGATAAGGAATGAGATAATAGTACTCATCCTAGTCATTTTGACTTTAGTAATAATCTAATAAATAATGTTACATAGTGAAACAAGGGATTTTGAGGAATCCCCTTTTAGAATAATAGAAATGAAATTGTTATTCATATTTTTTTAGTATTTTAAAACTTCTATGATCCTCATTAACTACTATCCACACATATCTCCCTAATAATTCCCATCCTTTTTGGAATCATGGATTAGGGAAACAATTTGGACAAGGTAATTTATTTCCTTGTATGGAAAACATCATCAAGTATATTTCATCCAAATTAAATGGAGAGATTGATATATTTTTTCTTTTCAAAAACAAAAATGGGATATGATTGGGGATTAAGGAGTTTATAACATCTAATTTTTTTTCATTTCTACTCAACAATTATAGAACCTTGTAGCTTTAATATAATTGTGCACTTTATTATAATACTAATGTTTTGAGCCATGATGTAAGATATTCTATTTATAGATCTCCTAGATATAATGGAAATTTGTAAAAAAAAATATTTCTATCACTTTATTTTAATCATGATTTCCTCAAATTTTGTCTCAAAAATATCTCTTCAAATAGTTGAAACTTCTAAATCTCTTAGAAAATATATTATGTTGTTATAAAACATGCTTGATCTATTCCTTTCAAAATCACCACTTCATTCAACCTAATAATGTAATTCTCAATTCTCACATTTTCCTAAAAAAAAAAATTGAAGGTGTATTTACTCTATGTCCTAATATAATTTTTAACAAAACCTATTTTTTGGTAGCTTTTAGATTTTAGATACTCCTTTTTATGGTGCTTATTACCACGTTTTCTAAGAAAACAAGAAAATATAGATCCCGAAACCACATTTATTAAAAATTAAATGGTAACTTTTGTGCATTGCACCCACGCCCCTATTTTAATTTTGGCATGCCAAAATGCCCCCCCTTTCCTTTTTTCTTTTTTGTCTACTTTTTTCTTTTGGTTTGTTCCTTTGTTCCTTTTTGTTTCCTTCCTTTTCATGGTTTTAGGGCTTTCTCTTTGGGCATGAATTCCTTGTTAGGTACAATCCTTGACCCCTTTTGGTTGTTCTCCAATTGTTGGAATTTTGGGAACGTTAGTGCTTTGAATTTCATCATGACTCTCACCGTTAATCCAATCTATGACCCTTGATGGGACACATGTCTTGTCATCCACCAACCACTCTAGTATAAAATTTACTCCACTAACATGCATTGATGGCCATTTGGGTGTGTGCTTCATGGCTTTATATCCTCATTTGAGCTCATTTATATTCACTTACCTTTAATAAATTGAGCTATAGTTGCTTTTGGTGCTCAATAATCAAATTATGCTATTTCTTCTTGTTTGTGTTGTGTCTTTGTTGGTCGTGTGTTGTTCATGTTTGGCTTTTTTTCTTTTCTTTGTCTACTTCAACTCATCCTCCAAAATCTTCCATTGAACTAGGTTTAAATTCATTTCTTTCTTGTTTTGGTTTTAAAGGTGGTTTCCTTTGTGAGTTTTTTTCTTTCTCTTCCTCTTCTTGTTGGTTTTGGGTGTCCATTGGTTTTTGTTTCTCATTTTTGTTCATTCAGTTCAATTTTGGATTCCTTTTTTCTCTTTTTGTTTTTGTGTACATCTTTTATTTTCCTTTCCTCTTTTAGTCCTTCACTTCCTTTTTTGTTTCAAACCATTTTTGAATCCCCTTTTTACTTGACATGCCAATTGAGGTTGTTTTGAGCAGTCACAACTTGACAATTTTAGACCCCCAAAAAATTTAATGGCCTTCTTAAAATAAAAATTTGATCATCTTCTTGAACCCCAATTCCTAATGGACCATTACTTATCCACTTTAATACCTTTTTTGATCATTGGTTATTAAAGGTTCTCCTTAAGATCTGATTATCTTAAAACCATACATTAAAGGATATCGCCAAACCTTGATACTAAAAATTTAACCTTTCAATTTTGGTATGAAAATATCTACATTCGATGTTTAGTCCTTCACCATAAAATCTAAGATAGGTCTTTCACAAGTAGTAAACTTTATTCTCGATTCTCAATCCTTCATATAATTTTCCTTAACAAGTCTTAACATTAATAGCTCATTTAAAAGAAAGACTTTTAGAGATCAAAGATTTTGCTTAAATATTAACATTTAAAACCAATTAAGATAAGAGACAAATCGTATCCCTAAAGCCCAATCCTCAAAAGATCACACAATTCGAAGCATAATAAAGAATTTTGAAATCAGGGACTAGATATTTTCTTTAACACACTAATCTTTTGCAACAAATGACAAAGGTTTTCTTCAATTCTTGAAACTTGATGTAGATTATAAATTCAATCAAAGGATTCTTTAGATAAAGAAATGTGACTTTTCTAAAGGAAATTAATATAACTCGAGAGGTATTATTGAAACCAATTCTTGACAAAATGTAGTTTTTTACTAAGTATAAAAATTAAGGTTATCACTCTAAAGAACATGAATTGATGGAAAACCTAAAGAATGATAGTAAATACTTTTTCATGTTTGAATAATAGAAGATATGAAATTTCCTGATATAAACTATATCTCCTCCCTAGTGAATGTTTGTTGGAAATGCAAGAAGCATGCAAGAAGGAACAAGGATGAAGTACGAATACAAAGGATACCACCCACCTTCTAAGAAGTTCTCCTCATAGACAACTATTGGAGATACTGAATTGGGACATGTGAATATGGATGAATTATTGGAAAGAGTTCATCAAATGGAAGACAAAAAACTATGACAATATCCTTGGAAAAATGAGGATTGGCGGAAGTAGCTATATTTCCAATATCAGTATAGTCCCCATAATTGGTTGTAACATGTGCATAGTATTATGATCACAAACAAATGAATATCATTGGACCATCAAGAGAAGTGGTGTTAGACATAATATTTGACATTATAGAGAAAGTTTTTGGTATTCCCACCTTTCCAAAATATGGGAACATTAGTGTTCAACAAGCTCTACCCTGCTATGAGAAAAAGAAAATTGCATGTGTTAACTTCATCAACAACCAATTATCTCTAAATCCAGGGAATTTAGCACTAAAAATGGAAAAATTATAGCACGGGAGTGAATTTAGAGAGGATTCCAAAGATTTGATTGTTCTCCTCAACAAAGTGTATGGATACCCATGCTAGAGACTTTCATCCACAGATGTGTTACTACATATTGAATATTTCTTCTGACAAGAAGATTACTTGGACCACTATTATTAGCGATAATTTGCATGACCGATTAGTAGATGTTTTGAAAAGAACCAATTTTTACATGACCTCTTATTTGGTGTATTTTTTTTCCTATCAGGCTACCTTGCTGGGATTGAGAAGAGTGGAATCCATTCATTTTGGAGAAACAAAAATCTATCACCATTATCCTCAAATACAATTGGAATAAATCCAAAATAATTATTATGTGGTGAATGATGCTTGTATGTATAAAATTATCAAAGAGATCAAAAATAAATTTTCAAATAAAATCTCTATGGAAGTTGTAGCTGAATTGAAGAACTGGAGAAAATAGTATATTTAGTTCAACACCTTTATATATATCACCTAGTAGTAGGTTTTCACAAGGAACCCTATAAGTTATCTAGGTATTTTAGTGATAGGATTATTTTACAAGAGCTTTACAGAAAAGTAGTAAAAGTACACAAAATGATAGTCAAAAAGCATAAATCTAGATACTCCTTCCCTATTAAGGTTGGAGTATATTCTTGTGCAAATATACAAACAACAAAGATAGTTGAAGCTAATATGGCCGCATGGAATATTAATTTGTATAATGAACCAAGAAAGAAGTTTGATCTAATTTACAAAATTAGTTGGATTGTTGGGTCCTATTGCAAACATGATGTTGCATTGGAATACCATTAGGCTAATTACATAGATGAGTATGAGGTAAAATTGATGAACCATTATAGGAAATATTTCTAATTGATAAAGGCCTACAACATAGCTAAAGTACCAAAGGATTTGATAGAAGATAAGAAAATATTGAATCCTATATACAACACCCAAGGAGTATTCAATCTACCCATCCATAATGTATATTTTTCAATGGATGAAGATCCATCTATTGAGAATAGGGAAACAAAAGGAGTGAATTTTTCTAAACAATGACTAGTTCAACCATTTCCTATTATACCTCTCTGAAAGGCCTAAGAACAAAAACCATAAGAGGGAGGAGGATCATCTAGTGTTGCAGCCACAAAGAAAAAAGAAAAGATAACATCTAAGGCATCTAGAACTTAAAAAATGAGTATGGGAAAATAATTCTAATAGAAACTAGTAAAGAAGAAGAGGAAGTCCCTATTCAAAGGAGGAAGAGAGTACACACTTAGGATACTCATATTGAAAAAAATTCTTCCCAACCACAATCTTTATTTGCATACCCTCCTCACAAATATCATACTCCAACCCTTTCTTCATCTCCACCTCATAAATCTCCTCTCCCATCTTCGTCACCACCTCCTTCAGTTTACCCCACCACTCCCAATTTAGATTCACCTCATCCATCTCTAATTCCTCCCCTTCATGTTCCAACCCCTCCTCCATTACCACTTGATGTTTATATCCCTTCACCTCCACATACAAAGAAAGGAGTGTGACAAAGTGGAAATGAAGAGAAAATTGAGGTTGCACAAGAAGAGAATATTGAGAAAACAGAAACAAAACTTGAAGACAAACAAGGAGAAGACATCCATGAGGACTCTCAAGCCTCGAACAATACTAAATTTATTCCTTCTTCTTATCCTTCCCCTCCCCCATATTAAAAAGAGCAAGAAGTTCAATATGAAGAGAAAAGGATGACCTCTCATTACCCTTCATATTATAATCAATTAGGAACCTCTATCCTCCCAATATGACTCAACCATACTATCCAAAAAATGAAAATAATATATGTTCAAGTAGAGGAAGAATATTTCTCTATTCTTGTAGAGGATTATTGAAAATATACTAATAAGAGGAAGAAAAGGGCAAGGAGGATTTCAACTACAAAAACTAATGAACAAGGGAACAAAATAGCACAAATTTCTATTCCATTAATTGATAGGAAAAAATATGATACGACACTTGAAGACTATTAAATACGATAGGTGAATCTGGCATTTAGACCTGGGAGGAAGAAAAAAATCTTTATAAATAGTCATTTCTACCATTTTGCAAAAAATGAGAAAATATAAAGGAAGAGCTCAATGCTCAACTAGAATAGTGGACCACTTATGTTTTTTATTGAGTAAGAAGTGATTTTGAAAGGTCCCTAATCCTTTTTACATCATGAAAGATTCAACAATAAGTACAACAAGATAAGGAATAGAAAAAAAATAAGACAACAATAGGAAATAGGCCTCACAGCTAGCAGAACTAAACCATGAAAAAGCAACAAACAATAAACAAGCATCCTACCAATAGAGTAGGCCTACAAGCCACCCATAAAGATGCAAATAGGATAGTAGCTCAACAACAACAAATCTATAAAACAACAACCAACAACAACAAATATGTAAACTAGTAGCTAGTAATAGCAACCACCCTAAGGGTGGAAAAAACTACGCAACCAACAGACAATTACATGCAAGTTTTATTGGGACCTAAAACCAAAACCACAAGCAGAAATGATCTCATGTCCAATAGAACAAGCCAACAAGCCACCCTCCAAGCAACAACACAATAGCCTTCCACAATAATCACCCCAAGGGTGGACAAGATAGTCCAAAATTCAAACCAGTACTAGCAGGTTTTAATGAGTCTTAAAACCAACAAATGTTGAGATAAATCTCTCACAACAATTATATATCTCTGATAACCAATCCCTAAGACATAAACAACATAAATTCTGAAAGAGTATATAGACCCCATCATCCAATTTGTCCCTCCACCTCTATAGGACAAGTTACTAAGAGAACCCATACCACTACAACAAAGACTCTCCAGCATACCCAAGCTCCACCTCAATAGGAGTGGTCTCCACCTTAATTGGAACTACAAGAGAGAATACCATCTAAAGAAGCAAGAGCAACCCACCATGCCCACATAACCCATCTCCATCTCAAAAGGAGAGGACTCCACCTCAATAGGAGATTCCATCTACAGAGTCAAAAATATTGCAAACACTCCAGTAGAGAGAAAACACTTGCAACGATGGGCAACACCTGGGTCTTCAAGAGGAACTTTGAAAGCAACCTCAACAAAAGAGAAATTCTCAAAATATGGGAGACCACAACTGCTTTGAGAACCATCCAAAAACAAGCCACTAAGGCTCAACAAAGCTAACCAAAAAGGAAACCTCATACAACAGGTGCAACTTTATCAAAATAGCTTCATTAACAACTCCAACTAGTGCCAAAACAACCACTACCTCAAAAGTAGCCCAAAAAAAAACCACACCCTAAACCATCAAAGGAAGAAGAGAAAATAAATAGACATTACCAATGCAAAAAGTATAACCCTCGAGCAAACCATGCTTGAAGTCTCCAGAGCAAGAAAATATCCTTTTTGAAATAGGGCATAGCCCCCAACATCGCTAGACTGACCAACAAGGAAAACACACTATCACCACACAAACAGTGATAGTAAAAATTGTAGAAACTATAGCAATCAAATTATAGAATTGGAAGAAGCGATGTTGAGCAAGAAGAAAGATGGGACAAGCATAGAACCAACACATAGCAGCAAAATGGGCACCAAAATGGGTTGATAATCACAAAATCTCATGGGGTAACAAAGGTACTTCACTCCCACCCACATAGGAAGTCATGTGATAAGAACAATAAGACAAATTGGCAAGGGGAAAAGACCACTAGCATCAAAACCAAATGGAGAAGTAGGAAAGGACCATGAGCCACCCCTACAAATAAAAGGAATACAACACAAAATAGGAGAGAAAACAATAGAGGCCGGAGCTTCCACACCTAAAAATCCTTTGACCTAGCAAGCCCCGGTTGACAAGAAGAAGAATAGGCAGGTTATGCAACCTAGAGAAGGGTACAAATCCACCAAAATAGTCACATAAAATGGAGAAATGCCAAAAACAAAGAAAAAACCTTATTGGAAGCAAAAAAACCCATATCCAAGACCAAATGACAGCTAAAAGATAATAGATTTCTTAAGTTGTTGATATGCATTGGCAAGAGAGCACAAATATGAGCATCCTCAAGTCCAACCATGGAAGCTTCAAACATGCCTTGAAGATAGGGGAACATATAGGAGAGCTACCAACATAAACATAGATCAAAAGGCCAAAGCCACCAGACCTACCACATCCAAGGAACGACATCATCATCCTTTGGATCAGATCCCCCATCCTCAGATTCACCATAGGAGTTCAATCTCCCTCACCTATTTCCTTTCTTTCTCACACACTCAACCATCTTGAGAAGCTAATCCATGTTGATTTGATGCAAAAGCTTGATAATTGGAGATGATTCACATGAAAACCTCTCAAAAAAATAGTGGACCACTTATGTTAATCATTTTATTGGACTAATTAATTTTGTGGCACCAACACCTTCTTTGTAAGAAGCATTAAATAAGGATGCCCAAGGTTACAACCCAAAAGACCTCCTCTTAGCTACAAGGAATGGAGAGAGAGCTGAAAAGCACTTGGAGGTTGGATCATAAAGAATGCAATTAAATCTTATCACTCAATTATTGGTGAAGCTAGCTTGGCTCACCAAATGGAGTCCAAAATTTTATGAAGATCTTATCATATGGGAAGATTATACCCCAATTTTATGGAGAATAAAGGATACGCCTTGTGAAGAGATTTTTGAAGTTTATTTTATTGAATGGGGAGAATAGGATAAACCTAATTTATAGTTAAAATCTAGAAAATTGAGGGTAAAAGTGCTACAAAAATAGAAAATTAAACTAGTAGGAATAGAAATTTAGTAGACCAAACAATGCCGAAGGTTGACAAGTTTATAGAAGACCTATCCTGTATATTTTGGAAAACATAATCGATGGTTGCTTCATCTACCAACATGATTGAAGAATTCAGAAAGTCATTACATGGGTTAGTATTTGAAGATTCTATTGATCGAATAATGAAAGCCAAAGTCGAAATCTCGAAATTCCAAGAAGAATTATCCAATTTTGATAAGCTATGGGGAATATTGGAGGAGTCTTCCTTTTCCCAAAGAATTAAATTGAATGTCATAAGGGGTGAAATATTAATGATTTAAATGAAGTCATTAATGATTTTTCAAGTAGCTTTCCAACAATAGAATAATTTAAGCACATGTCTTTACTTTGTTTTGATTATATTGGAAAAGAAGGTTTTGAAGGGACCCAAAACCCTTTACATCACATTAGATAAAATTCTACCAAAATAGATTAACCATGTCCAAGAGCTCTTTTTTTCATATTCAAAGGAATTCCTAAGATTCCCCCTTGTATGAGTGCACGGTCCTCTACCCTCATCTTTCATAGCCTTCTTCCCCTTTCCTTTAGATGTTTGCTCATTCTCAAGCATATCCACAAAATACATTTGGTCTTCCCTTAGTTGACTGATCTTATCAAACAACACCTTCAAGGAATCCACACTATTTTTAATGGAGTAATGACTAACCTACATTAATTTCTTGATGTCCTCACGTGTTTCTTTTATCTTTCCCTCCATCTTAGCAAGACGATTCTCACATTGGGTCTTGAAATCAGTAAAGGAACACTCCAAGTCAACCAACTGTTCAATAAGAAGATTAGAAGAGGAGGCCTTCGGCTAGTTCACCATCTTTTCCTTCAAGCCTCTAATCTTAATATTAACCTTGTTAAATTCTTGAAGAAACCATTTAGTGAGCTTAAATGTGCATGTGACACCCAACTGCGCCATATCCAACAATTCAAATATGGAGGTATTATCATCATTCAAGTAAGTAAAATCCTCAGAGAGAGGATTAACCTTCAATGGCTCCAACTTACCAATGTTGGGATTGACCCCAACCCCATCACTAATAGATTTCTCAACTGAGGCCTTGTCATTTCCAAGGACCCTATCATCCTCCCCACGGGGACAAGGATGGCGAACAGGGGAATCTTCAATTACCACATCTACTATATCCTTTACTAGCTCTAGGGTAGCCATCTTGCCCTTCTTACCACCCTTCAAGCCTTGATTCTTTAAATTAGCAATCCTTCTTGAAGCCCTGCACTAATTCTCCTTTGTGATATTAACCCTAGCCTCCACAGAATGAACCTGCTCCTTACTGTTCGATGCACTAGAGTCTTTACTTTGTTATTTATTAATTTTATTAATATTTTTATTAAATCAATGCCTCAGATTGATATGTGTTGAAGTGGTGTGGGGTTATCTACTTAATTGATAACTTTTAGTTAGTTTTATTTCAATTTTTAGCTAGTTATAGTTAAGTTTTCAATCAAGGAAAGTCTACCTCTATTTTATCTTTAATTAAACTCTTCTAGATCCATAAATTTTAACATTCTCAATTCCTATTTATATTTGTTTTTGAAACATTTTTAGGGGTTAGAAATCATTTTGAATTACAAAAAACCTTATACATCTTTTAGTGTGCATACTCTACTGAAGTTTTTTAACTTAATTAAATTTTGGAAATCAAATGATTATGCCTATTGTTTTCAGTTTCCTCATTATCACATATAATTGTGTGAATGTTGATCAATGTAATTTTAGTTTCCTTGATTTTTCTTAACCATTCAAATCTAATAAATGGAATTAGATTTATAATTTTCCATTTAATTTCAATTGTTAATTCAACCTTAATCTTCTTTTGACATTTCTTTAATCAAATAATTTAATATTTTCTTCAAAAAAATAGATCTCTTAAGATTTTTGTATGTTTGATAAGAACATGTCAATATTTAAAATTTTGGTTATGTTTTTTATTAGGAAAAGCAGGTTTTGAAGGAACCTTGAAGCCATTTACAGTGAAGGAAAGTTGCTAAAAAGAGAGAAAAATGAACACTAGTAGCCCAAAAAAGTCAAAAATGTTGACAAAAGATATTTAGCTAGACAACCCATCAACAACCAAACAACAATATAGAAGGTTGAAGAACCAAAAACAACAACAAAAAAACTACAACATATTTTGAGCACGTAGAATCCATATTACTAGAGATGACCCTGTCATGCATCTCTACCACATCCTCAAGTTCCTAGAATGAAATTTCTACCCTTTCTTGGTCTTTCTCCTGTACATAGGTAGGTCCAACATCCCAGCATTCTTCTACCTCCGTGTTTCATATGATTAGCCTAAAAATGGCCTCCTCATGTTCACCCAAATCCAAGGACTTACTAGTCTAATTGATGGCTTTATTATTCAATAAAAACAAACCCTATGCACCAATCTTTACAGACGGGATTATTGATTCTAACCATAGTATGCAAGTCATTGTTGATCTTGTTCATGGGTATGTGTAGGATCATCATGGAAAACAGCCCTTAAGTGGCAAAAATTCGAAAAAATCAGAAAGTTAGGAAACTTGATGTAAAAAATTTGAATAAGTTATCTATATTATTTCAAAAATATGTAAGAATAGAATTTGTAGCAAATTGAATGTAGTTTCTAAACTACTAGGTTTTAAAAAAAAAATCT
Organism: Sequoia sempervirens; assembly: GCA_007258455.2. Taxonomy (NCBI): domain Eukaryota; kingdom Viridiplantae; phylum Streptophyta; class Pinopsida; order Cupressales; family Cupressaceae; genus Sequoia; species Sequoia sempervirens. The sequence goes on from VDFB02284880.1 coordinate 18,912, forward strand.
ATTTTAAAATTTGAAATTTTAATGTGGGTACTTAAATTTCAGGGAAAAAATAAGAAGTAGGTGTCCGTTCTGACCACCCTAACCATAATAAAATGATAATATTTTTTATAATATTTTAGATATAAGTAGAGGATTTATGCTCTAATGTGATGCACATATTATTTGTAATTTTTTCCAAGTAAATAATTAATTATGAATTTTTATTACAATTTTTAAAATATAAAACTCGTATGTCTAATCAATTTAACTTGGTCAAAATTTCATGAAATTCAATTTTTATTTTTTTTAATCCTATAGTATAAGAATATAATGTCACATGTTTTGATTCAAAAAATGTGATACCGTTTGAAAGCTATAGATGTTTTTCAATCACCTATCAATTAGACTTTAGTCGTAATTTGAATAGAAAATGAATAATAATTACTTTATTAAATTCAAAGTAAAGATAATTTATATTGTGGAAAGCTGAGAATCTCCTTTAAAAACCCTTTTCGCTTCATCAATTTTGGGTAAAAAAAAGTCCGCCATATACCCATCATATTGCCATTTTTTGGCCCATCATGATCCTGCACATACGGTCATTCTTTCCTCCATAACCACTAACCACTCCTCATTAATCCTATGAATTTTTTTTTCCAAAGAGGTCAGCCTTTCCTCATGACTTTTACCAAGTCTGTCAGCATCCACTACTAACTTATCGAGGATCACATTCATAGTCTTGACCTTATCTCTCACCGACCATTCCCTTTGATTGTAGTTCACCAAAGCCACATAGACATCCTACCAATCTTTAAGCCTATTATTAAGGTCCTTCACTTCATGCATCCATTTCACAAGAGAGCAGTTTCTAGTGTCATCCTTCCCATTACAAAAGAGGTCCATATTGATCTCCTCCCAATTGACCAGTCAACAGTAGAACATCAACATTCTCATTTGGTTCCTTTCGTTCCCCACCTTTTCCCTCCAAATCCTCCTCCATAGGGGAGTCTTCAACCTCAATTACCTCCACTTTCACCCAATGTTTTTAGGGATATTAGCCAAATCAACCAATATTTCAAGCCGCCCAACCTTATCTTCATTTGCTTTACTTGCTCAATCATTATTACCAATAGGCGACTCAAAATCAACATGTCTAGGAACAACCACCTAGAATTCACAAAGTCCTCACCTTCCTATGCATTATCTACCATTTCCTGCTCATTTCCCTCTTGACATCCCCTTGAAACCTTTAGTAGAAGGAACAGGGGTCTCCTCCATTCCTTTCAACTCATCAACCCCTGCTTAAGAGCACACTTCTCCTTCTTAGGGCCCCTTTTTTTCCCCTTCAAATTATTTTTCACGAAGGGAACAACCTCCCTCATAACATCCTTAGACCAAGACTTTGAGTCCTCAAATCATCCTCAGACTTCCCCTCATCCTCCTGACAACTCATCATCTTTAGAGTCTTCTTCCTCATAGTCACCGTCCCACTCTTCCGCTGACTCACCAATTTCATAACCATAATTATTGTCTTCCTTTCTTTGAGTAGAAGAGAGCTTAGGAATAACATGTAATAGCTTCATTTTAATGTGATCAATTATAAGTTTCATAAGGCCTTCATGAAGAATAGCCTTCCTAGGTTTCTTTCTATGATCATCAATACTGATTTCCATAGAAACAAGCAAGTAATAGGGGAACAAAATCGGATTGTTATGAAAAAAATGATTAAGCAACATGAAGTGATAACCATAAATCACAGAGTACCTTCCCTCTAGCATGAAGAATTACATAATCGCAAGGGCAATGTCTCTCGAGAGTGGTTTGATAGATTTCTGAGCATACCCTCCACTACCAACACACCTAAGCTTCTGCCTCTCCATGCCTTTGAAAAAAATAGTTAAGAAAGTCTTAGTTATAACCTGATCCCTATAAAACTTCATGCCCTTAGTTGGAAGATCAGTAATCTCAGTGATGTTGACCTCTACACCTTGGTAATGCAAAACTCTATTATTCCAGCCACTCACAAAAGCCTATGTCACCTCTGAATCAGAACCATGAAGCCTTAGAAAATAGGGGCAAACACCACCCTTCTCCAAGTGTTCCCAAATGGTCTCATTCCCTCTGAATTTGTTGCAAGAAAGAAGCTCCACTCTACAGTGAGCCCCTCCCATGGTGGACAAAAAGAACCTACTCACAACCTGCACCTTGTTCTTTTACACAGAAAGGGTTAAATGAACAATCCAAAAGCAAATAGAAATAACACCCACAATCCATGTGATCTTGAAAATCAAAGTACCGCTAGTCCTTAACTCCCAACCCATGATCTCAAAATCAACAGAAAAGCAATTATTAAATGAGCAAGCACTGAACTCAAAGTTCAAAAACCAATTGAGGAGGAAATAAAATAACTTATCTCTTCATATATCTGCTACCATGACATGACATTTGGTCATTATTAGAGATACATTGAAGGTTAAATGGTATGGCGTTATAAGTGTGCCAATAATTACTAGACATCACTCCCAAATTGGAAAACCCATCAGCAAGAGAGTTAGCCTCCCGAAAAACATGAGTAATTTTCACCTCAACAAAAGAATCAATGATGTAAAGGTGTCATCAACTAAATGAGCAATGGACCATGATGGCGACTTAGCTTAAGGAGACAATTTATGATATTGATGGAATCCCTTCTAACCAAAGCCTAGTAACCCCAACTTTTTAGCAAGTAAAAGGCCATGACAGTTATTGCTACCTAAAATTTTGGTTATGTTATTCATGATTGAATCTAAGAATTAATGTATTCAAGAATTCTAGGTTACTAGCAAAGACCCATTATTAAACTAATTAGATAGACCGCTAAGTTATCCATCACAGTCAAGACTTGACTATAATGGAACTGTCATGCCCATAATTTTTCGCCAAGAAGAACTAACATTTTTTTTTTTTAAAAGAAAAAAATAAAAAAATAAACATCAGCTTACCCATTTTCTCATTTTGAAACCAAGACAAAATGTTACGTGAGAATGTTAGGCAATATGGTCAAGAGGAAATAAAGTAGTAAGGCTAATAGAAATAATCTCGTAATAACGTATCATCAATGCATTCTTAGGTTTTCAACTAGCTAGGTTATCATGCCTCCTCTCCTAAATAGTATGTGCCAAGGGCATTCTTTAGTAGGTAGGGTGTTTCCAAAAATCGTAAAGGTGATAATCACTAATCTAGTTTACCTATGGGCCTATGAATCTTTGCCAAATCTTGGGATGCACTCATACCCATATATCAAACTTTGAATTTTATCATTATCGTTAAAGGGTGTGCATGGTGGACTTCGTGTACCCAACCTCGCTACCTCTGCATACCCCACTCCTGTTAATGTATTGGTGATGAGATTGCGTGAGCAATGCCATTTGATGCACATTGCATGTAATATGCATATGAATGGTTGTTAAATGTTAGTAATTTGTTTTATTGTTTAAAAAAAAAAAAAATGACAAGAACCTTGGAGTAGGAATCTCTACTTTGTAAGAGGAGTAGCGATCTATTATTACTCAAAGTTGGTTGTTCTAAAACCATCATCAATAGGAACTTGTTTGGATCTTGACATTTAAGAAAGGAAAAATTAATTGAAAACTGATAAAACTAGAATTAGAAAGAATGACTATTTCATAAAAAATATTAATCATTAGCTAAGAGGGTATTATTTTAAACTAATCAAACCTTTCCATGATCTAACTAAAATTTGACCTTATATTAGATTAGGTGTACATCCCATTTTTTGGTATGATGTCAATGATTCCATAATTACTATTGAATTTAGTGAAATTATATTAAAATTTAGAGATGTTTACAACTCTGCTAGAATCTTCCTCTTTACAAAGCATAACATTGAAATTACCCCTACACTAAATAACCATCCAAGACTCTCTAAAATATTTTTCAGTAAATTTGACAATTATTTCTTAAACATGTGATCAATAAGTCCATAAATATTGAATATTCAAAAAAAAAAAATTGACATGAAACCATAAGGTCTATAAGTATCCAATTTTATATAAATATTAAGAATATTGAAGTTATCTTAAACAAATTCCAAGTAGAAATAATCTTTGAAATACTCAAGGACACATTTGAGTTTCTTATAATAATGGTGATATCAAGAGAATTATATCATATATATATATATTAATTAAAATTAAAAAAATTATTATGGTAGTGTTATTTTCTTACAAGCGTGAATTTGTGAATAAAATATTAGGTAAGTACATTTTTTCTTAAAGTTGATTAATGGTGAAATATTATCGGGATTAACTTATTTTAAAAAAAAAAATTAAAGTATTTTAAAATAATTAAATACTAATTTTATTATTTAATATTTTAGGAAATTATAATAAATGTGTCTTCTTCTAATTGTAATGATAATGAAAAATAAAATAATAGAAACTAGAAGCTTACTCTTTTGGTATTTTGGGACACATCTGAAACTTCTTTGAAGATAATCTATGCCTCTGGATTGATTCAATGAGAAATAACACATTTATTATTCATAAGTAGAAATTCATTATCTTATTTAAATAAAGCATAATTTATATTAGTAAGAATATTTCTTCCATAAAATTATGTAATAGTCAATATATTATATGATTTACAATCCAAAATAATAGGTGCATTTTAGACATACCTTGGAGAAGCAAGATTGACATTAAATGAATTCCTTGCCAAATTCCTGAGAAAATAACATTTTAGTGGGAGAATCTATTATGGTAAATATTTTTATTGGAGGTAAATAAAAATATAACTAATGTCAAACAAGGAATTATATAACAAATAAAGAGGATAAGACTATTTTTTTTTAATTCCATAAAATATAATTTACATAAAATACTAATCATAAAATTATATATAAAAAAGAATAGAAATACATTCTCTAAATACATTGTTCATGATAGCCTTACAATTTGTTTTGATTATAGTCTGAATACCAATCAGGAACATTCCCCGAAAAATTGTTGTAGGACAAGTCCCTACAAAAGGAGTAAAAAATTGGCATGAATTTATGATATCTCATATTAACACTTTTATTTTCTTATTTTAATCATGTATCTATATGTTTAAAAAGATAACATATAACTATCAACAAAATTATAATGATCCTAAATTAGTCTAATAGTTAGTCTACTGTCGCTTTGTCTGCGGGGTGTTCTTGTCAGCTATTAGTTTGTTGTGTCTCTGTTTTGTTTTGGTTAGTGGTTTCTATTTTTTGGACTTGATCTTTTTTGGCCCTTGAGGCTCATTGTGTAAAGGATACATCACCCTATAAATGTTGTTCATCTTATCAAAAACAAAATTATAATGATCCTAAGTGTGTCTTGCTAAAAAAATGTTTAATATATTTTTTTATGGAGAGCTAACATAGCACATGTAAGTTCAATAAGCAAAAAGAAAAGTAATAAGAATTGAAATTTGTATAAAAATAAATAAATCAATATAATATAAAAATAAAAAAATTATATTCAAAACCATGGAAAGTAGATAAAATGAAAATAATAAGTATGAAGATATTACATATAAGATAACCAAAATAATTTTCAAAGGAAAATTAGACACTTTTGTAATTAGACCCTTTTGAGCACTCTTTTAATTATGCCCTCTTGGGCACTTTTGTAATTACTTACTATTATTATTAATATAATATATAGGCTATTAACCTTTTGAAA
>VDFB02284880.1:34287-49240 GCA_007258455.2 Sequoia sempervirens
TACTTCTCCATTTGTAGTTTTGATGCTAGAGTGGTCTTTTCCCCTTGCCAATTTGTCTTGTGTTCTTATCACATGATGACTTCCTATGTGGGTGGGAGTGAAGTACCTTTGTTACCCATGAGATTTTGTGATTATCAACCCATTTTTAGTGCCCATTTGCTGCTATGTGTTTAGAGTTCTGTCATACTGTCCCACATCTTTCTTCTTGCTCAACATCGTCTTCTTCCAATTCTATAATTTGATTGCTTATAGTTTCTACAATTTTTACTATCACTGTTTGTGTGGTGATAGTGTGTTTTCCTTGTTGGTCAGTCTAGCGATGTTGGGGGCTATGCCCTATTTCAAAAAGGATATTTTCTTGCTCTGGAGACTTCAAGCATGGTTTGCTCGAGGGTTATACTTTTTGCATTGGTAATGTCTATTTATTTTCTCTTCTTCCTTTGATGGTTTAGGGTGTGGTTTTTTTTTGGGCTACTTTTGAGGTAGTGGTTGTTTTGGCACTAGTTGGAGTTGTTAATGAAGCTATTTTGATAAAGTTGCACCTGTTGTATGAGGTTTCCTTTTTGGTTAGCTTTGTTGAGCCTTAGTGGCTTGTTTTTGGATGGTTCTCAAAGCAGTTGTGGTCTCCCATATTTTGAGAATTTCTCTTTTGTTGAGGTTGCTTTCAAAGTTCCTCTTGAAGACCCAGGTGTTGCCCATCGTTGCAAGTGTTTTCTCTCTACTGGAGTGTTTGCAATATTTTTGACTCTGTAGATGGAATCTCCTATTGAGGTGGAGTCCTCTCCTTTTGAGATGGAGATGGGTTATGTGGGCATGGTGGGTTGCTCTTGCTTCTTTAGATGGTATTCTCTCTTGTAGTTCCAATTAAGGTGGAGACCACTCCTATTGAGGTGGAGCTTGGGTATGCTGGAGAGTCTTTGTTGTAGTGGTATGGGTTCTCTTAGTAACTTGTCCTATAGAGGTGGAGGGACAAATTGGATGATGGGGTCTATATACTCTTTCAGAATTTATGTTGTTTATGTCTTAGGGATTGGTTATCAGAGATATATAATTGTTGTGAGAGATTTATCTCAACATTTGTTGGTTTTAAGACTCATTAAAACCTGCTAGTACTGGTTTGAATTTTGGACTATCTTGTCCACCCTTGGGGTGATTATTGTGGAAGGCTATTGTGTTGTTGCTTGGAGGGTGGCTTGTTGGCTTGTTCTATTGGACATGAGATCATTTCTGCTTGTGGTTTTGGTTTTAGGTCCCAATAAAACTTGCATGTAATTGTCTGTTGGTTGCGTAGTTTTTTCCACCCTTAGGGTGGTTGCTATTACTAGCTACTAGTTTACATATTTGTTGTTGTTGGTTGTTGTTTTATAGATTTGTTGTTGTTGAGCTACTATCCTATTTGCATCTTTATGGGTGGCTTGTAGGCCTACTCTATTGGTAGGATGCTTGTTTATTGTTTGTTGCTTTTTCATGGTTTAGTTCTGCTAGCTGTGAGGCCTATTTCCTATTGTTGTCTTATTTTTTTTCTATTCCTTATCTTGTTGTACTTATTGTTGAATCTTTCATGATGTAAAAAGGATTAGGGACCTTTCAAAATCACTTCTTACTCAATAAAAAACATAAGTGGTCCACTATTCTAGTTGAGCATTGAGCTCTTCCTTTATATTTTCTCATTTTTTGCAAAATGGTAGAAATGACTATTTATAAAGATTTTTTTCTTCCTCCCAGGTCTAAATGCCAGATTCACCTATCGTATTTAATAGTCTTCAAGTGTCGTATCATATTTTTTCCTATCAATTAATGGAATAGAAATTTGTGCTATTTTGTTCCCTTGTTCATTAGTTTTTGTAGTTGAAATCCTCCTTGCCCTTTTCTTCCTCTTATTAGTATATTTTCAATAATCCTCTACAAGAATAGAGAAATATTCTTCCTCTACTTGAACATATATTATTTTCATTTTTTGGATAGTATGGTTGAGTCATATTGGGAGGATAGAGGTTCCTAATTGATTATAATATGAAGGGTAATGAGAGGTCATCCTTTTCTCTTCATATTGAACTTCTTGCTCTTTTTAATATGGGGGAGGGGAAGGATAAGAAGAAGGAATAAATTTAGTATTGTTCGAGGCTTGAGAGTCCTCATGGATGTCTTCTCCTTGTTTGTCTTCAAGTTTTGTTTCTGTTTTCTCAATATTCTCTTCTTGTGCAACCTCAATTTTCTCTTCATTTCCACTTTGTCACACTCCTTTCTTTGTATGTGGAGGTGAAGGGATATAAACATCAAGTGGTAATGGAGGAGGGGTTGGAACATGAAGGGGAGGAATTAGAGATGGATGAGGTGAATCTAAATTGGGAGTGGTGGGGTAAACTGAAGGAGGTGGTGACGAAGATGGGAGAGGAGATTTATGAGGTGGAGATGAAGAAAGGGTTGGAGTATGATATTTGTGAGGAGGGTATGCAAATAAAGATTGTGGTTGGGAAGAATTTTTTTCAATATGAGTATCCTAAGTGTGTACTCTCTTCCTCCTTTGAATAGGGACTTCCTCTTCTTCTTTACTAGTTTCTATTAGAATTATTTTCCCATACTCATTTTTTAAGTTCTAGATGCCTTAGATGTTATCTTTTCTTTTTTCTTTGTGGCTGCAACACTAGATGATCCTCCTCCCTCTTATGGTTTTTGTTCTTAGGCCTTTCAGAGAGGTATAATAGGAAATGGTTGAACTAGTCATTGTTTAGAAAAATTCACTCCTTTTGTTTCCCTATTCTCAATAGATGGATCTTCATCCATTGAAAAATATACATTATGGATGGGTAGATTGAATACTCCTTGGGTGTTGTATATAGGATTCAATATTTTCTTATCTTCTATCAAATCCTTTGGTACTTTAGCTATGTTGTAGGCCTTTATCAATTAGAAATATTTCCTATAATGGTTCATCAATTTTACCTCATACTCATCTATGTAATTAGCCTAATGGTATTCCAATGCAACATCATGTTTGCAATAGGACCCAACAATCCAACTAATTTTGTAAATTAGATCAAACTTCTTTCTTGGTTCATTATACAAATTAATATTCCATGCGGCCATATTAGCTTCAACTATCTTTGTTGTTTGTATATTTGCACAAGAATATACTCCAACCTTAATAGGGAAGGAGTATCTAGATTTATGCTTTTTGACTATCATTTTGTGTACTTTTACTACTTTTCTGTAAAGCTCTTGTAAAATAATCCTATCACTAAAATACCTAGATAACTTATAGGGTTCCTTGTGAAAACCTACTACTAGGTGATATATATAAAGGTGTTGAACTAAATATACTATTTTCTCCAGTTCTTCAATTCAGCTACAACTTCCATAGAGATTTTATTTGAAAATTTATTTTTGATCTCTTTGATAATTTTATACATACAAGCATCATTCACCACATAATAATTATTTTGGATTTATTCCAATTGTATTTGAGGATAATGGTGATAGATTTTTGTTTCTCCAAAATGAATGGATTCCACTCTTCTCAATCCCAGCAAGGTAGCCTGATAGGAAAAAAAATACACCAAATAAGAGGTCATGTAAAAATTGGTTCTTTTCAAAACATCTACTAATCGGTCATGCAAATTATCGCTAATAATAGTGGTCCAAGTAATCTTCTTGTCAGAAGAAATATTCAATATGTAGTAACACATCTGTGGATGAAAGTCTCTAGCATGGGTATCCATACACTTTGTTGAGGAGAACAATCAAATCTTTGGAATCCTCTCTAAATTCACTCCCGTGCTATAATTTTTCCATTTTTAGTGCTAAATTCCCTGGATTTAGAGATAATTGGTTGTTGATGAAGTTAACACATGCAATTTTCTTTTTCTCATAGCAGGGTAGAGCTTGTTGAACACTAATGTTCCCATATTTTGGAAAGGTGGGAATACCAAAAACTTTCTCTATAATGTCAAATATTATGTCTAACACCACTTCTCTTGATGGTCCAATGATATTCATTTGTTTGTGATCATAATACTATGCACATGTTACAACCAATTATGGGGACTATACTGATATTGGAAATATAGCTACTTCCGCCAATCCTCATTTTTCCAAGGATATTGTCATAGTTTTTTGTCTTCCATTTGATGAACTCTTTCCAATAATTCATCCATATTCACATGTCCCAATTCAGTATCTCCAATAGTTGTCTATGAGGAGAACTTCTTAGAAGGTGGGTGGTATCCTTTGTATTCGTACTTCATCCTTGTTCCTTCTTGCATGCTTCTTGCATTTCCAACAAACATTCACTAGGGAGGAGATATAGTTTATATCAAGAAATTTCATATCTTCTATTATTCAAACATGAAAAAGTATTTACTATCATTCTTTAGGTTTTCCATCAATTCATGTTCTTTAGAGTGATAACCTTAATTTTTATACTTAGTAAAAAACTACATTTTGTCAAGAATTGGTTTCAATAATACCTCTCGATTTATATTAATTTCCTTTAGAAAAGTCACATTTCTTTATCTTGGAATCCTTTCTTTGAATTTATAATCTACATCAAGTTTCAAGAATTGAAGAAAACCTTTGTCATTTGTTGCAAAAGATTAGTGTGTTAAAGAAAATATCTAGTCCCTGATTTCAAAATTCTTTATTATGCTTCGAATTGTGTGATCTTTTGAGGATTGGGCTTTAGGGATACGATTTGTCTCTTATCTTAATTGGTTTTAAATGTTAATATTTAAGCAAAATCTTTGATCTCTAAAAGTCTTTCTTTTAAATGAGCTATTAATGTTAAGACTTGTTAAGGAAAATTATATGAAGGATTGAGAATCGAGAATAAAGTTTACTACTTGTGAAAGACCTATCTTAGATTTTATGGTGAAGGACTAAACATCGAATGTAGATATTTTCATACCAAAATTGAAAGGTTAAATTTTTAGTATCAAGGTTTGGCGATATCCTTTAATGTATGGTTTTAAGATAATCAGATCTTAAGGAGAACCTTTAATAACCAATGATCAAAAAAGGTATTAAAGTGGATAAGTAATGGTCCATTAGGAATTGGGGTTCAAGAAGATGATCAAATTTTTATTTTAAGAAGGCCATTAAATTTTTTGGGGGTCTAAAATTGTCAAGGTGTGACTGCTCAAAACAACCTCAATTGGCATGTCAAGTAAAAAGGGGATTCAAAAATGGATTGAAACAAAAAAGGAAGTGAAGGACTAAAAGAGGAAAGGAAAATAAAAGATGTACACAAAAACAAAAAGAGAAAAAAGGAATCCAAAATTGAACTGAATGAACAAAAATGAGAAACAAAAACCAATGGACACCCAAAACCAACAAGAAGAGGAAGAGAAAGAAAAAAACTCACAAAGGAAACCACCTTTAAAACCAAAACAAGAAAGAAATGAATTTAAACCTAGTTCAATGGAAGATTTTGGAGGATGAGTTGAAGTAGACAAAGAAAAGAAAAAAAGCCAAACATGAACAACACACGACCAACAAAGACACAACACAAACAAGAAGAAATAGCATAATTTGATTATTGAGCACCAAAAGCAACTATAGCTCAATTTATTAAAGGTAAGTGAATATAAATGAGCTCAAATGAGGATATAAAGCCATGAAGCACACACCCAAATGGCCATCAATGCATGTTAGTGGAGTAAATTTTATACTAGAGTGGTTGGTGGATGACAAGACATGTGTCCCATCAAGGGTCATAGATTGGATTAACGGTGAGAGTCATGATGAAATTCAAAGCACTAACGTTCCCAAAATTCCAACAATTGGAGAACAACCAAAAGGGGTCAAGGATTGTACCTAACAAGGAATTCATGCCCAAAGAGAAAGCCCTAAAACCATGAAAAGGAAGGAAACAAAAAGGAACAAAGGAACAAACCAAAAGAAAAAAGTAGACAAAAAAGAAAAAAGGAAAGGGGGGGCATTTTGGCATGCCAAAATTAAAATAGGGGCGTGGGTGCAATGCACAAAAGTTACCATTTAATTTTTAATAAATGTGGTTTCGGGATCTATATTTTCTTGTTTTCTTAGAAAACGTGGTAATAAGCACCATAAAAAGGAGTATCTAAAATCTAAAAGCTACCAAAAAATAGGTTTTGTTAAAAATTATATTAGGACATAGAGTAAATACACCTTCAATTTTTTTTTTTAGGAAAATGTGAGAATTGAGAATTACATTATTAGGTTGAATGAAGTGGTGATTTTGAAAGGAATAGATCAAGCATGTTTTATAACAACATAATATATTTTCTAAGAGATTTAGAAGTTTCAACTATTTGAAGAGATATTTTTGAGACAAAATTTGAGGAAATCATGATTAAAATAAAGTGATAGAAATATTTTTTTTTACAAATTTCCATTATATCTAGGAGATCTATAAATAGAATATCTTACATCATGGCTCAAAACATTAGTATTATAATAAAGTGCACAATTATATTAAAGCTACAAGGTTCTATAATTGTTGAGTAGAAATGAAAAAAAATTAGATGTTATAAACTCCTTAATCCCCAATCATATCCCATTTTTGTTTTTGAAAAGAAAAAATATATCAATCTCTCCATTTAATTTGGATGAAATATACTTGATGATGTTTTCCATACAAGGAAATAAATTACCTTGTCCAAATTGTTTCCCTAATCCATGATTCCAAAAAGGATGGGAATTATTAGGGAGATATGTGTGGATAGTAGTTAATGAGGATCATAGAAGTTTTAAAATACTAAAAAAATATGAATAACAATTTCATTTCTATTATTCTAAAAGGGGATTCCTCAAAATCCCTTGTTTCACTATGTAACATTATTTATTAGATTATTACTAAAGTCAAAATGACTAGGATGAGTACTATTATCTCATTCCTTATCTCCTTAGGTTTAGGGGCTTTGTTCTTGGAAGGGTGATCTAACAATATATCATTATCAAACATGGCGTGGTTGATTCTATAGTTTCATCAAAAAAATATTAGTACATGGTGATAAAAGTATATATTAAGAAATATTATAATAATTAAATTCAAATTTCTTAAGAAGATATTAGAAATTTTCATCTTTTATAAAGACTAGTGCAATTATATGTTAAATATAATTCTATACCTATATTCTTTATGTTTCTTGAATAGTTGTATTTTTGGATTTTTATAATCATATTGTTGTCAACAACATGTAACCACATGTCACTTTTCTTATTAATTTTGGTAGTTAATATCCTATAGGACCTATTATAGATACACATGAGGAAGGTTGTTGACATGGAATTAGAATTTTTGTTGATGTAGAGGCCATCACTCACTCTCAATTTTCAAATAACACTTTGTTTTTGGAATTTATAATATGAGTCAGCATCTCAACTTATTTTTGTGCATTGGAATAATTTATCAATAATACAAAATTTACTTTTTCTCTTTAAAACTCTTATCTCAATTCAAGGGTATATTCCTAGGTTACTATAGTTTAATATTAGTTTACTATGAATCAAGTATTTAAAAATTCTTGGAGGTTGGTAAGGTATTTTTCTAGAACCATGTTTTTTCTTCAATCCACTCAAGACTTTATATGTGTAAGGGAAAATGGATAACCCTTTTTGGTAGGATATTATTGATTAAATTAGTATTGAGACTAGTTTTGTATATATGATATTAGTCTTAAAATACCCTACTATAGTGGTTTTATGTCTCAATAATATCATGAAATTTTTTCTTTATAGAGGCACTAGAGACAAACAAAAAATTATTTTGTTTGTTTGGGATGTTATCTACAACCTAAAGATGTATTGTGGGGCTATATTTTTTAATTTAATTAGCCAAAATTTTGAACTAAGGGCTAAGAATATTTGGGGTTTTTTTCGCAACCTAATTCTAGAAGTGGTATAAGATATTCCAAAGTAAATATTTAAATAATTCAATCCCAAGTGTATTTTGACAATTTGTAACCCCCTTTAGGTTCAAATATATGGAGTTTTATTTTATAATATAGACATGTGATTACCAACCATCTCACATGGGAGATATTTAATGATGGGAAATCTCTATTCTATTGGAATGGTTTTCCTAAATTTTTTAATAAATAATATTTTATAAAGGATATGTTATTTTTATTAGAGGCATGGATATGTATATAAAGGGTGTTGTCATAATAATGGGTTACACTTTCTAGGACATCTTGATTTTTGCTGAAATCACATATTTTTAGAAAATATAATGATTTAAGCCTTGAGAGGTTCTATATAAAGGATTTTAATTGGAGAGGGTTTGATCAAAGCCCCTTTGATCAAACCCCCTTGGATAGAAACCTGCTAGTTTTAAACCATACCTATAATGGAGTCTCCTCTACACCTATCAAAATGTTGATAAGAAAACACTTTTGATTTACCTTTTGGAGGATCAAATGCATTCATTTAAAATTTATGTTTTGTAAGCATGTAGTCCTTTTTATAAGCTTCCCAAAAAGTATAATTCTAAATATATTTAATTTAATTATTATATTTATTTTTTATTTCTTGTGAATGTAGGTTTTTCACCAAAAATCAAGCTCTCTATTCTACACATGTGGAAAAATAGTAGATTACCAAAAAAAAATCTGAAAAATATCTTTTCTCTTGGTATTGATGTCCTTGATCCAACAAAAAAATTGAATTTTGATACATACACAAAAAATTGTGTTATACAGTAAACCTATGTCTAAATTGTAATTGGTTTGACTTCAAAATTTAATTAAGAAAAAAAGATCAATAAATAACTATGAAACCAAATGAAGGAGCTAGATATCATAGTTACAAATTTAAATTCAAAAAACTACAATTTTATCCTTCATAGAAAAAAATATGTGTTATATAGTAAACATCACTCTTTAAAAAATGTTGTTTACTGTTAAAAACTAGTTATCGAAGGAGATGGAAAAATAAAGGAAATTTGATTCCAATTTTTTAATATATATATATATATATATATATATATATAATCTATAGACAAAATGTCACAAATCACTAGTTTGCATCATCTTCAAATTCCTCATGGTTTAGTAGCTATAGGTGTCCAAAAGTGAAGATTTAGTTAAAAAAGTTCAGTTTAATGTCAAGTTTGGCCAAAAAGTGTAACCCACTATTGTGGAATCACCCTTAAAGATTAATTTATCACTTATGTTTAAAATTATATTCCCATGTATGAATAGAAAATTTAATAGAAATATATTTTCTTAAATCATAGAAAAAGAACTTAAGTACTAGTTAACTCAAAGGAAAGTATTTTTCAATAAAAAAATAGCAAACCTTAAGATAGACTAGTTAGGACTCTAATCTATAATGTCAAATTTTCTTGAGTCCCTTCCCCTAGTCCCTTCCCCTTTTTCCCTTTGTCATATTTGACCCATTTGTTGATAACCAATCTAATAAAATTTATAGGATTTTTCTAAGTGTCAAAAGGTATAAAGATTCATAAAAAAACTAAGTTTGGGGTTTATGCATTTTTTTCATTAGTATTCATGTGTATGTAGAGTTTTATAGTTCTAAGAGTATCTATATCTAAATACTTTTATTATTGATCTTGAATTCCCATACAAAACCCTTTCAAAATTTGTGTAAATCTTTTTCTCAATGTTTTGGGTTTTAGGGTTTCCTTAATTTTGTACCTATTACCTTTTCTCTCCACTTCCTTGACCCCAAGATTTCATTCTAAAAAATAGGTTAAACGTTGATTTTTTCAATCTTATAGAGTTTCAATATTTTTATTACTTAAATGCCACTTCCACCAAGCCTAAGGGTCTAAAATCCTATTGAAATATTTGTAAAATTTTCCTAAGTACATTATTTTAGAGCATCAAATCCCTTCATCCCTTTAACCCCATGTTTTACTTCTCATCTTGGTCATACCTTCCCTAAAATTTTAATATTTTTTCATTTCTCACTATGCATCCCATTTCAATTTCAAAGTTCCTCATCCCTCATATCCTTTAGTATCCATTCCTTTCATCTCCAATTCCCTAATTCTCTAAAACCCCACTACATTTTACTCTAGAAGAAATCTAATTATATTAGAGTCAAACTTTTAGGCATTGCCTATTCATGTAACTCTTTTTGTTCATATTTTAAAGCTTGAAAATTCATTAATCCTTTGTCAATACTTGTCAGATTCATACTTTCAATCTCCCCTTAACTTGTTACCAAGTTAAGCTTCTTCTTGAATCCTGGTCCTAACTTACCCAAAATATTTCCTTTGTTAGAGTTCCCTTGTTGACCTTCTCCCTTTCCTCATCCATTCTAGCATGAATTCCATGTCAACCTTCATTCCTTGGAATGTGGTACCAATTTCATCCACCCCTCAATTTAGTTTTAAATTCCTTCCATTTAATGTTGTAGCTCCCACCTACCCTCTTTGATGACCTAAAGCTCGATTAATGAAATAATTTGGTCCTAAAACTACTAAATTCAATTTAATGGTGAACAATAATCAATGTTCATACCATATTTCAACCTTAGACACCCATCTTGTGCAATATTTATCCTTGGTCATGGATTTAATGTTGTTATAATGTTGCGGGGTAGGGTTTCATCTTGTAGTGTATATTGTGATGTTTGTATTTTTTTAGAGTACTAATTATTTTTTATTCCTATCACAAAGTAGGTGTTAAAGCTATTTAGGGTTCTATTCATTCAAATTCATTTGTAGGAAGGTAATAGACTTTGTTGAAGTACCAAAAGATAATATGGTAGAGTATATTATAGATGCAATGTCTCTAGTGTTGTATATACATTTAAAAGGTTATTTATTAATATAGTAAGGTTCCTCTCAAAAAAATTGTTGTGGTGAATATAAATTTGGTTTGACAAATGTGGAAACATTTATGAAGAATTTAAAGTTATTGTAAAGGTCATTCAATATTTACATATGAACATATGCAACTTTATTATGGATAGTTAAGTATGTTTTATCTTTGATAATCTTAATTTGATACATTATAATTCTTTGATCAATTATTTTACACTTTAATTTTCACTAAAATTCTTTGTGTCAACTTGAATCTATACCCATTAATAGGAATTAGCCTAGGAATATATTTATTCAATCACTCATTTAAAGAAAAATAATTAAACAACTACTTTCAACCTTGTTCTAACTTTATGCAGTTCACGATTTCATTATACATGGGGAATAATAGTTATTTAAAAATAAATAAATTGTGTATCTTTCCCCCACATTTTTCTCAATTTGTAGATGTTAAAATCAAATATAGAGAGGTATTAGGATAACTAGTTTCTCTCATTTAAATGAAAATATTTGGAGTTGAAACAACATCTTGGGTTTAGCTATTATTCTTTTCAAAAACTTATTTTATTCACACTAACATCTATAAATACCTTCTTGACTTTAAGTTGAGCTCAAAGTGTAAGAGAAAAAATATACTCTCATAGATTTGACCTTAAACCATCCATATTTTGTTGATGAACTAATTTTACTTGCTTGATGGCAACCTTGGCCTAGTAAGTGATATTTCATTCTAGGAATTGAAGAAATAGTTTTGGGACCCAATAAAATGGAATTTTCACTAAGCATGAATAGTTAAACACATAAAAACATTTCAAATTCATAAGGACTATGCGTGATTGTAGCTATTGGTTTTCTTTACAATGTTATTTTAATAAAGAAAAAATATCTTTCCATTTTTTGGAAGTGGTCACCCTATTGTAAGAACCTAAATTTAAATATTATTACCATGGATAGAAGAAGACATTGTGTAGATCAACCTACACAAGGAGGTAATTCAAGTAATACAAGAAACCAACATACTAAATGGAAAATAGAGCATAGAGGTTGCTCTTCATGACTAAATGATCAAGAGAAAGTAATCACCTTGGGTAGAGGAAATTCCTTTGTGGATTTGAGGGACAATTACCAATATACTT
Organism: Sequoia sempervirens; assembly: GCA_007258455.2. NCBI lineage: Eukaryota > Viridiplantae > Streptophyta > Pinopsida > Cupressales > Cupressaceae > Sequoia > Sequoia sempervirens. The sequence continues at coordinate 46,195 of VDFB02284880.1, forward strand.
CTGATGATTCAATTGATCAAATACTTAGAAGGAGAAAACTAAATTTAGACGAGTATGATTTGAGATATAACAACACTTGAAAATTAATAGAACAAGTAGAGGTGAGCTTTAAAATAAAGATACAAGAAGTATGGAATATCTAAATTAGACATGGATGCGTGTACTAAGTTGACCAACTATAGTTTTCTCCTACTTGTTATCATAGATCAAGTAGTTTGATTAAACTTTCCATGATGTTGATTAATAGATACAAAGTGATGTTAATGGAAGCAAAAGGGAATTAAATGATGAGGTTGATTTACTTGATCAAGTTATAAGGAGACAATAAATTCAAGCTAAGAATAATAAAATAGATCAATTCCATGCTCATGTTGCAAAAAATAAATAAAAAATTCTAAAACATACACCCAAGCCTTGCAATAAAAATATTTGGAACTAGCAAGATGGAGGAGTAAAAATCAATGCCCATAATACTCATGTAGAGGCTCAAATATTTATACCATTTAGAAAATATTTGGGAGTAGAAAGGTAAAAGAAGATTTTTTTGTCATATTGAATTATCCTAATGTATTTTTGAATGAGATCAAGAGAAATATTTTAAAATTTCAAGAAAATAATGTAGTGATGGGAGAAGATCATCTAAGGTTCTTCATTGATATCAATAATGAGTATGAAATTAAGGATGAAGATGTAATCATGAAGCTATTTATACTCTCTAGAGGAGAGTAGAAAATAGTGGTAGGAGTTTGTAAGTGTGTTTATAATGCAATATGAGGACAAGATTGACCTAAATTTTGTTATCCATGAGCTCACCAACATCAAGAAGAGCATCAATAATATGGCAATGGACTAAGTTGAGAGTTAGTTCATCCTCACCATGAGAAAGGGGCCTCAACACCTTAATAATAATGAGTCAATGTGTCTTGTGTTATATTGTGGTTATTTTGATTCTCATATTGGATATTGTTTAAGAGATAAAAACCCTCAAACACTGCCTATGCAATTACCATCAGTATTGAAAGTAATATAAGGGAATTATGAAAATAATTGAAGAAGGTAGATATAAAGATACAACAACCATATAGGATTATTATCAAAAACCTCTTTCAACTAAATAAAAAATTGGATAAAATAATGGGTTTTATGAATGACCTATCCTATAAAGTAGCATGAAATAAGAAAGGGATACCGCCTCAAGGTGCACTCACATATTTCAATGAAGCGAAATAGCACATAATGGGAAAAATATTTATTGGTCCAAAATACCACAACAAGATGATAGACATGATACCCCCAAGCATGTGAATTTTGGGCAACATGAAAAGAACACATTGGATGCTTTAAGGAGATAAAATATGAACTAATAGTAGAAAAAAAAATGGTGTGAGTATTCTTTCCCTCCTCACAATTGTTTGAATTATGAAATTGCACTTTATTTGAGTAGAGATAAATAATTTACAAATGAGAAAGGTGATGATTATTATGAGGAAAAAATTGACCAATTTGATGAATTGGTCTATGGAAAATTAAAATATGTAGCATATCTAGACAACCTTGGTAAGAATGATAAAATTCTCCATTGTGAAGGTAACATTGATTTGTAATAGTATCAATTTATGCCTTATGACTTTGAGCATTTGAAAGATTTCATGAACCAAAGGTATAAGAGAACAAGGCCATTAGATGATGACATAAAAATGCTCACTAATGCAATAGTCAAGTAGGTCCAAAATGGTTATTATCTAAGGAATAGGTATGTCCTAGTGTAGGGGTAGCGAACTAATAGAGAAAATGTAATAGTTCCAATGATTGACACTAATTAAAAAAATTTGAGTGATGATCATAAGAATAGTTCATCTTGGTCAAGAAGGTTGTAGACAAGAGGGAAAATAAAGAATAAGTAAAGAAGTACATTCCTGAATTCCAAAGCTAATATATATAGATAGGTGTCATTTTTGTTCATAAGGAAATGAATATTAATACCAAGGAATTCATAAATGACAAGGAGATACCCTCAAACCACATATTTGTAGGTGTTCAAGATAGAAAGGAGGTAAGAGATAATGTTGTCATTTCTCCTTCAAATTAAGTAGGGCCTAGCATTCTTGATGTAAATAAGATAACCATAGCATCGAGTGTACCTTTTCCAACATACACTCTAATTTGTTAGTGCAAATAGGTGTGTTAGCTATCTAGGTCCTATTTACATGTTAAGTCCACTTAGGTCCTAGGAGGGAATCTTTCTAGATAGTGTTAGTTGTCACTAGATATTATCTCATCTTTTGGCATTTAATGCTTGCATCCTAAGTCATTTAATATTTGGTGGTTGTCTCATTGTAAAGGATTGAGAAATATGTCATGATCTTATCTAATCCTATCTCAATTTTTTTCTTTATAAGCAAGGCATCATATGTACATCATATTTAGTCTAGAAATCTTACATCCATAATCATAGCATTATATTTCTCCCATTTCTCTCCTGTGGAAGTTATTTTTGTCTTGTAGGTGATCCTAGAGTGTTGAGGATTTCATCATAAACTCCTATATGGTATCAAAGCTTCAATTTTGAAAACTTCTTCCTAGATCGAAGGGACCAATCTTGGCATGATTTTTTTTTTAGATGTGATTAGAGGTTTCAAGGACCTCACCATTAAATCTAGGGCATTATATAAAGTCAGGTTTTCCTTTCGTTTCATCAAATTTCATCACATTTTTTCTGATCTACAAGGGTTTCAAGTTGGGAAAAGGTTACTAGATCCAAGAGGTAGTTGAATTTTCAAAACACTTTGGGAAAAAAAATCCCTTGGGTAATCCCACAATTATGAGTTCCACTTTTTGGTCAAGATGGACATTTATATCAATATTTTTAACTAAATCTTCACTTTCTGAGACCTATAGTAGCTAAACCATTAAGAATTTGAAGATAATGCAAACTACTAATCTGTGGAAATTTATGTGTAGATTCCAAATATATTATTTTTTTATTTTTTTAAAATAAATCGCGAATCTTTCAAAATATCCTTTAATAAGTGGTTTTTAATAGTAA
>VDFB02284881.1:0-16395 GCA_007258455.2 Sequoia sempervirens
CCTCTCACTAATTTTAGGATTGTGTTGCTTGAACTATCTTCTTTGTGCAAAACCAATGCCTTTCTTTTGGTTAAGTCAGCCTTACCTTCTGTTTGTTGCTTGTTGTGTTTTTGTCTTTTCCCATAGCTATTTTTCACCCAGACTAGTCCAAGTCTACCATTTGGGAAAATTTTCCTTTGTCAGGGGTGAATTTGCTTCTATTAGGGGTGAACCTGATGTCTACAAGGGTGACCCTATCTTTTGTCTAAGTCATTTCTTAGTTGTTTTTTGTCAAAATCGCCCATACTCCTCATAATAGGTAAACCCGTACCCTGTTTGGGTGAGCCTACCACTATTTTGGGTGAGCTTGCTACCTAAAGTGGTGATTCTTCTCTCTTTTTGAGTCATTTTGTCAATCAAACAAACCATCACATTCACATGTTTCATTAAAAGGGGAAAACCTGCTTCATCTTTCAGCAATTGTGCTTGCTTTTTCAGTCCCCTATCAATCCCCTAAGCCATCACATTAGCCCATTCCCTGGAAATAGGTGAATCTGTATCATAGTTGGGTGAGTTTGCACCCTGAACAACCAATCTCATCTTCCATTTAGTCAGTTTGTTTATCCATTCAGTAAATTCGTTTATCCATTTCCCCATTCGAAGAGTCTGTTTCCCCATTAGGAGACTCTATTTCCTCATTCAAAGAGTCTGTTTCCTCGTTCAGAGAGCCTATTTCCACGTTAGGAGAGTCCATTTTTTTTGGTAAGGAGAATATATTTCCCCGTTCTAAGAGTCCATTCTTCAGTTAGAAGATTCTATTTCCCCGTTCAAAGAACCTGTTTCCCCCCATTAGAATTGTCTGTTACCCTATTTATCAATGTCATTTGATTGTTTTCAGATTTAGATAAGTCCAAAAGCTATTTAGGCAAACTTGTCACCTATTTGGGTGAACTTGACCTCTATTTGGGTGATCCTGCACCTTGATTGGGTGACTCTGATCCCTATTTGGGTGATTTTTCCTCCTATTTGGATGACCTTGTACCCTAAATAGGTGAACCTGACCTCTATTTAGGTGGCCTTGCACCCTATTTGGAAATCTTGATCCCTATTTGGGTGGGTCTACCTCTTGTTTGGGCCACCGCACCTGAATAGGTGAGCGACCTCTATTTGGGTGACCTTGCACCTGAATAGGAGAAACACGACTCCTTTTTGGATGACTCTGTACCTTGAATGGGTAGACCTAACCTCTGTTTAGGCAACCTTGCACCCTATTTGGGTGATTCTACACCGATTGGGTGACGATCCCGTTTGGTGACCTTGTCACTGTTTGGGAACCTTGCACCTTATTTGGGTGCTCATTGTTTGGAGTGATTATGTCCTTGTTTAGTGAGCTTGATCATTGTTTGGTACAAAATCAAAAGAGAGGTTGTCTGATGGGTCCTCCCAAAAAAGCTTGTTGTTTTCTAAGTCATTTGTGGAAATCAAAGAATTTCGTCACCTTCTATTCACCTATAATCTTCACTTTAGCCCATCTGCATTGCTCATTCATTATCCAAATCATATAGGCACATCTTAAAACATCTCTAGGTTGCATATCCATCATCGTTTTCTCAATCCAAATCCTCTTAACTTTGTTATAGGTTATTATTTAAATTGGCCTAGGTGTCTGAAATCAATCATCATCCTACACATCTACTTAGGATCGTCATCCATCCTAAGTCAGACGTCATCATTGGCCCAATCAATCCACTTCCATCTCAAGGTAGATTTGGTGTTGTAATCATCTATCTTTCCTTTAATCCAATCAATCAACACCTTAAGTCACCTAGAGTGATTTCTGAACTTGGTTTAAATTCCCTTTCACTATCCTATCTCATCCATCATCCAATCTTATCAATTGTTTCATCAATCAATCTAATACAATCTAATCCGATCATATCCCTATCCAATCATCCAATCTACTGATCCACCATCCAATCCAATCAATCCTTCAATCATCACACAGATCATCTTTGCATAACATCTTAGAGTTTAGCCTCATCTTAGTTCATCTAGTATTTTTGCACTTTCACGTCCATTCAAACTCGATCACAAGTGAAGAAGCAAATGGTAGAACAACAAGCCCAGGGTTCCTAGCCAAATATCTCTTAGGATCCCAAAAATGATGCAAATATCCCTAATTAGGATCCCAACAATGGTGCTTCATCACAGTCCAATACTAATCTTCAAAACACTTCACTACCTGGTGATGAGAACATGGTTAACCAGCCTGAAGTCATAGTTGACAAATACCTTACCAATCCCGTCAATGTTCAGATGATGGATCACCTCCTCAATGAATGTGGGGATAATATTCTCGCCACTCTAATCATGAAAGGAATCAAACCCCCACCTAGTTTTGATATGTCACAATATATCAACACCCAGTCTCTTCCAGTGCCTGAAGACCTACAAACTTCACAAAATTTTCCAAGAAATTTGTATGTCCCCGAAGGTGCACCTATAGAGAACTAGTATCAACCTAGATTCAGAAATGTCATGATGTATCAAGTTGCAAGCTACCCTCACATTCTATCCACTACCTCAAGAGCACAACCTGACCCTAACGACCCATATGCCTATGGCATGCCACTAAACATTCCATCTACTCCACCACTCCTACCTTAACATCCTAGTTAACCACCTGTCAACACTAGGGGCAATCCTATCCTTGCATTGATGCCACCTCTAGGGTCTGCACCTACTGGAAATTTACCACCGCCACCTCAGGAAAACATCCCAACATTCCATCAGTCTCTCATTAATCCTCAACAATCCACTATGTCACAAGCACCACTGCAACACACTGTTATCCCCTTGCAGGCATTACCACAACATGGCACTACCACTGCTATCTTCTCTCAACCACCTCATCAACAACCTCCACAACAAAACATCACAATTTCACAACAACACATCACCATTCATAGCAAAATGTCACCATTCCATAACAAAATGTTCTGATTCCTTAGCAACACAATACTATTCCTATGCAACCCCCACATCAAGTGACGCAAGCTATATCACAACCTCAACAACTACCCCACAATGCCTCTACAACAATCCCATATGCCACATCCATCTAAGCCCTCCCTACCGGTAGCCACCATGGCAACAACATACGCACATTCCCACACAAACACAATGTAATCCCCTTGCATAATATCTCTACCATCCATCAAGCACGTACACCACCTATACTACTCCATCCAATCCCAATCCAAATCTCAATCTGGTCCCTCAAAATCCACCGTGATATCAACCGCCACTTTACACCAATCCTCCACAATCACACTCAAGTCCTTACCAACAACAGTCTAATCCACAAGCACCTCCATATACCTCACAACATCCCAATGTTCCATACAATTACCAATCCAATCCATACTACACTAAAAAAAAACCACCCTATCAATAGCGTGCTCCATCCACTTCCTACACTCAGCAACAACCATCCTATTAGCAAGCCACTCCATCCACTTCATACTATCAACAACCACCGTCATACCAATAAGGAGCTTCCACATCATCATACTACCAAGCTCCTACACAATATCTGTAGGGTGCCCCATCCACTTCATATTATCAACAACAACCACCCCACCAACAAGCAGCGACCACCTCTTACTATCAAAATTCATCATCCTCCTATCCACCTTACATCAATCCACAACCACAATCCACATACACTAATCAATACCAGCAAACGCCTCCATATACATCCCCACTAGCCTATGAACAAACTTCTCCCGCACCATCCTCATCATACTAGCAATATCCTCCCTATAATCAACCTAATCCATCCAATCCAACTCCTGCAACGCCTATCAATAAAGATTTGGAAGAATTCAAAGTTGCGTTAAAGGACTTTCAAGTAGGGACCAACAAACAATTATTCAAGTTTGAGGACATTTGTCCCTATCCGTTTGATCCCTCTATTTCATTGGTTCCTTTCCCAAAGCATTTTAAAAAGAAAAAAATTGATAAGTATAAAGGAACAAAATACCCCAAGACTCATCTTTAGGAGTTCTACACTCATTGTCAAGAAGTCATGCATAATGACAATTACCTCATGAGATTATTTCCTAGGAGTTTACAAGGGATAGCTCTTGACTGGTTTATGGGTCTCGAGAAGGGATCTATCAAGTCCTTTGTACAACTTTCAGAACAACTTGTCTCCCACTTCTCCTTTAATTTGGATAAGGATATCGATACATTGGATCTCCTAAAAGAAAAGTAGTGTGAGGGAGAAACATTCACAAGCTATCTTCAAAGATGGTGAGCTTTAGCTAGTCAGATGAAATCCCCGCCAAGGGAAAAGGACATGGTCACCCTATTTATCAAAAACTCTCATCTAGATATGGCCCATAATTTTAGACTTCACTATCATAACCTTTGTAGAAATAGTGGAGAAAGGTCCTATCTTTGAGAGGGAACTTATTGCCAAATGGTTAGTCAAAATATTTAAATATGATATAAAGAGAAGTCATCTGGGGATAATCCTCATTATTAGAACAAGAAAAAAAACACTATCAATGATGGTGTCACTAACACCAAACACGTTCAAGTCGCTAATGCTTCCCATAAGCCACAATATCCCCCTCCTCAGTAGTCAATTCCAAACACTATATCAGTGCCACAAGTGGCACCTCGTCCACCCCAACAATCTAATCAAAAAAATCAAGGGGGTAACAAACGTCAATTTACTCAACTAGGAGAGCCCCTAAGTGTTGTGTTTAATAGGATCCTTCAAGCTAATTACCCAATTACATATCCTGTGACCAAACCTCTTGATGAATCCAAGCCCAAACCAGCCTAGTTCAAAGAAAATGAGTATTGTGAGTTCCACAAGATTAAAGGGCATACATTGAATAAGTGTCAGGGTTTGAAAACATACATCCAAGATCTCATAGATTAGGGTGATATACATGTGGATGCCAACATGACATCCTCATCCAATGCTCAACTATAGATATATCAGAATGCTTTCCCTAAGCATAATTAAGGTCCTAGCACATCAAACACCAATCTAGGGCCTAGTAACAATAATAATCAGAATAACAACACAAACAAAATTAGTTAGAAAAATGTACCATTTGATTATCAAGGCATCATCATGCACATCAAACAGGCAGAGCCACGTGTGTCTATAATTCACGTAAAAGGAGAGGACCCAAAGTGTGCTATTACAACTCACCAAACTTGTATCACAGTCCCTGAAGCCTCCACATCCACCCAAACATTGCCTATGAGTTGTCAAGACAACATTCTCAATCATCTAGGAAAGACTCCAACCCAGATATCCATTCTAGATTTTCTTAAGTCTTCCCCCATACACTAAGAAATCTTAACCAAGGCCTTACAAGACACTCAAGTTCCCAATGACATCGACCCTATGCAATTTCAAGCATTGGTAGGACACCTCTCAACAACCTATCAGCTAGGTTTTAGCCAAAATGGCATGCCCTGCATTGACTCGAATCATAACCTTCCCCTCCATCTCGAGGTCCTTGTAAATCATCACAAAGTAAAGAGGTTCTTGGTAGATAATGGTTTTGCCCTAAATCTTTGCACATTGAAATTCATAAAATAGGTGGGATACACCCACGTTGACCTAAATAATCAAGTCATCACTATCAAGGTGTGTGATAATGCAGAGTGTGATTCTAAAGGGACAATATGTCTTCCAATCTAGGTTGGGCCAGTTGTGCAATACACTACCTGTCACATCCTTGATTTGGAACTCCCCTACAACCTCCTCCTCAATCATCCATGGATTCATGCCATGCAAGTCATTCCATCCACATACCACCAATGTCTAAAATTCCCATTTAATGGGATGGAAGTTACCATACACATGGATCCTCAACCATTTGAATATTGTCACACGTTAGAAGCTTCTTTTCCCCATTCTCATTACTACTCAGGAATGGAAATGGGACCACCTCAAACATCATCATCCCACTCATCTACCAACACACTAGCCACCTCATCCACTCCATCATCCACATCTGATTCCACCATTACCAAAGTCCATATTATTGACAAGGTATGTGGTGAATATGAAATGCATACATCCTTGAACATGGTCACCATCCCACCCTCACCACATACATATAGCCAACCTTCTCATTCTGTACCGAAGGAAGACGAGAGGATGATCACCTTTAGTTCCAAAAATGTGGGATCCAATACCTTCCGCTCTCTTGGGTTAAGGCAAGACACACCAGAAGATGACATTAGCTAATGGGTATATCATGAGGAACCTAAACCCTCCCCCCTTTAAAAGAATATTTCCAAGAGACCTATCCTTGGCCCTCTAAGTTTGTAGAGAAATAAAATTATCAAGGGGGAGGCCTTGGTGTATAAGAGCAAGGAAGACGACAACCAATAGAAACTTTTGTGCATCCAAGGAATTTGGGATTGGGTTATGACACCAAACAAAAGGGTCCTATGGCATCATCTAGTGCCTCTAACAATGTCAGTGTGAGCAATAGTCTACTTGAAGACATACCAGAGGAAAAATCCATCAAACGTGTGTACGATGATGTAGATCATGTAGACCTTTCTTCCATGTTCGAATTCCTATCTGTCTGCACCATCAGCCTATCCCTTCGTCATCCTGAACTCATAGACTAGGACCTATGTGGTAGTGCACCTATCGACACCTTTCCTTTAGTGGATATGTACGTTCATCTTATGGGATTGGGGGAAGATGAATGCCCTAACTGCAAAAGTAAAAAGAAGCAAAATAAAAAAGGGTCACCTAGCAAAAACCTCCTTGAGGCACTTTTTGACATAGAAAAAGTAAAAACAAAGGGTGTATCTAACAACAAAAACCTCAATGAGGTGTTGGAAGATGGGGACGCTCATCTTCCCCTTTTAAAAACTCATCTATCTGAACGATCATCCATCTTGATTGAGGAAATGCAAGAAATAAATTTGGGAACTAAAGAGGATCCCAAAATCATATATGTAGCCAAAGCACTATCAGAGGAAAAATATTCTACTATCACCAAGCTTCTTAAAGAAGGCATCATCAATTTCGCATGATATATTTAGATATTCCTGGTGATGAGAATAGCCGAGACCACGAAAACTAACTTACAAACAAGAGAATAATTTTATTTATTCTTCAGAAAATGGAGCTTCTTACATGTAGGGGATCTCAAATCCCAAAGTTCTACAACACATGCAAGCTACAGAAAGCTACAGAATAACCCTTTCGCAATATGCGGGCTTGTCCCCAAAAAGTTACCCAAAATTAGAAAACCCGCCCATAAATAGAGCTCCTCATTAGTTTAGAGCCAAAACAACATTCAAATTGAGTTTAGGGTTTGGCACCCCAAAATTTACAACATGAAGTTCAAATTTCAAAAGAGCATTTGCAACTATATCTTCTAGAAAGTGCGCCAACTTCGCGAGGTCATAACTTTTGATCCAGGACTCCAATTCATGAACCATTTGAACCATTGGAAAGGTCTCAAAGTCAAGAATGTGTTCAAAAATTTTTCTCGCTAATTTTAGCAAGTTTTGGGGAGACGTCAGGAACTCTAAGTGCCTCAAATCTAGCTCAAAAAAATTTCAGGTGCAAATTTGGGAAACTAAAACTACAATATCTTTCAACCCAGGAATAGAAAATAAAAACCATAAATTAGGAATTTCATTATGACGAAAAGGGTATCCAAAAATGTAAAAACATCTAAAAAGCGAGAAACTTGAAATTTAACTATTTTTGGGTGATGCAAGATTGCCCTTACACCCTTGGATGCTCTGCATCACTAGGTCTTGATCTTGCTTTTTAGTAGTACATCATTGGGCGTACATCTGAATGCAAACCTATCCAAGCAAAAGATCAGGAAAATGCGGCCTCAAGTTGCTTTTACTAGTCCGAGAAAGAGCTAGAAAAAGCTATTAGAAGCTGGATTCATAAGACCCATTGACTACTCTAAATGGATTTCCAATGTAGTACTAGTTGCCAAACTAAATGGGAATATTAGGGTTTGCATAGATTTTTGAGATCTCAACAAAGCCTATCCCAAAGATGATTTCCCTTTTCCAAACATAGACATGTTGGTAGACTTAACTATAGGGAACGAGATGCTTTCCCTCATGGATGGATTCTCCAAATATAATAAAATGAGAATTGCACCTGAAGGAATCAACATAAAACAACCTTCCACGACACATGGGACACACATTCTATTGGTGTGAGTAATATTTAATTACACTTTACATAAGTTTACTTAGATAATTATTTAATTCCTAGGTTAATTGTTGTCACCCTTATCTTATTGAGCTATCTTGTTGCTCAAGATAAGATAGGGTTATCATCTTTGCTTTATAAAGCAAATCATATCTTGTAATTATTGAATTCTCGAATAATATTATGTTGCACATTCTTTTGCAACACTCTCTGCTTTTCTGATTTTCTCTTCTATGGAAGGTCTTTTTGGTTTGCAAAATCTGATCTTGGTTGGTCACATGGAGGACCCGGTATGATGCACAAGGCTGGATTACTGCACCCATTTAGCCTTCTTGTACCTGATTTGCCCATGGATAGCCCTTTTTTCATTTTTCATCATAACTTTTTGATCGAAGGCAAATCTTTTGAAATGAGATATTGCAAAGCTAGCGAGCCCAATTTTCTGATGGTGTAGTTTGTTCTCATAAATTTTCTGTTTGATGGGATTTTTCTAGTTGAAGTCAGATGTTCATATTTGGCTTGAGGGCATATCTTTTACTCAATGATCCTTTTTTTGTCATTCTTGCGGCATCAGAAAGCTAATTCTGTCCTCTACACAGATTTGAAATCAATTTCTAATTTCTATTTATGCATATTTATCATGCTCTCCTTTTACAATCGTTGGGTTATTGTAATAAATGAATTGAGATAAAGTTCCATTCAGGGGGGGTTTCTTGCATAATAAATCTGATTAGAGTGTGCATGCACTTTGATCTCCATATCCATTTTGATTTGATGATAGCTCACATGGGTCATTTGGTTTCCTAGTTTCTTTTGGCCACATTTTTGGTATTGCTTGAACACATATTGGATTCATCGGTTCACACTTCAGTTGAGAGATTATGTTTCTTGATCCGCATTGGTTTAGATCCTTCTCAGTTTGAGGGCCATGTTTTATGGTTAATGTTCCAGAGTCTTTTTGGTACTCCTTCCCATGGAAGATTTTTAGTCACAGTTTGGCATCGGCATCAAGACACATAGCTTCCAAATTATGTCATCATCTCATCTACTGTTGCTTCATAGATTACAGGGTTGTTCGGTGTTAGTGGCATAGAGATTGCGATGTCGCATTATCATGATTCTGGTTTGGTTTCAGTTGTAGACATAAGTATTTTCCTTGTTTGTCGGTTATTGGTTCTAGTGTGTTACTCCACGGTGTTCTTCGGTGCTTCTCTACAATAGTCTAAATGTCTCATTGTAGGGGTTTTATCCGCGGTTTTCCTTCTCCTACCTCATCATTGCATTTGTAAATGAGTACACGATCGAGCCTTATTGTGGGGACTCATGTTGCATATGTTACTAATACGCCTAAGTTGCTTATGGGGTGTTGGTGTAATTAATATTTAATTACACTTTACATATAAGTTTACTTAGGTAATTATTTAATTCCTAGGTTAATTAGTTGTCATCCTTATCTTATTGAGCTATCTTGTTGCTCAAGATAAGATCAGGGTTATGCATCTTTGCTTTTATAAAGAAAATCATATCTTGTAGTATTGAATTCTCCGAATAATATTATGTTGCACATTCTTTGCAACCTCTACCTTTCTGATTTTCTCTTATGTGGAAGGTCTTTTGGTTTGCAAATCTAATCTTAGTTTCTAACACATTACATTCTGATGTCATGCCCTTTGGCCTCAAGAATGTAGGGGAAAACTACCAGCGTTCCATGACTATCATCTTCCATGATCTCATCCACATTATAATGGAAGATTATATTGATGATTTGTTAGGGAAATCAAGAACAAGGGAAGAGCACTCGATAATCCTCAAGAAGATTTTTGAGCATCGAGAGCACTATAAGCTATGGCTAAATCCTAAGAAATGTATCTTTGGGGTCACATCAGGAAAACTATTAGGGTTCATTTTCTCTAGAAGAGGCATAGAAATCGATCTAGCAAAAGTCAAGGAAATCATGGATATGCCTCCGCTGCGTAATCTCAAACAGTTAAGGAGCCTTCAAGGTAAGCTACAATCCATCTGATGATTCATATCTCAATTAGTTGAAAAATGCCCAGTCATTCACTCATCTCTTGAAAAAGGATACCGCTTTTAAGTGGAATCATCAGTGTCAACTTGGCTTTGAGAAGATCAAAGAGTATTTGGCTCACCTACCTATCCTTATGCCACCAATTCTAGGAAAGACACTCATGTTGTATATGTCTACTACTTCAGTGGCACTAGGGGAATTGTTGGCACAACATGGTGAGTCATCAAAGGAATGAGCAATCTACTACATCAACCAGACCATAGTGGGTTATGAACTCAATTATTCCCCAATGTAAAAAGCTTGCCTAGCCGTGGTCTTGAGTTCACAAAAAAATTGACACTATATGCTCAATTACCTAGTGAAGCTAATCTCCAAAGTTGATCCACTCAAATATCTATTATCCAAGACAACCCTAAATGGTTGCATAGCTAAGTGGGTTATGTTGTTAAGTGAATTTGATATAGAGTATGTGGATCGAAAAGCTATTAAAGGAAAAGTTATAGCGGATCAGCTAGAGATGCTCCCTTGGTAGATGCCTATCCTCTAGTAACAAAATTTCCTGATGAAGGGGTCTTCACAGTAATAGAAGTGGCCACATGGACACTTTATTTTGATGGGTCATACACACACAATGGATTGGGGGTAGGAATCTTGCTCATCACCCCCCAAGGTGATTATATACCAAAGTCATTCAGGTTGGCTTTTTCGTGCACAAACAACATAGTTGAATATGAAGCTCTTATTATTGGCCTCATGATCACAATCCAATAGAATATCACTCATCTAAGAGTCTTTGGTGATTCCCAATTAATCATCAAATAGGTCAGCAATGAGTTTCTAAAAAAAGATGATAAGCTATTTCCTTATAAGTGCATGGTGGATGACTTCAAAAAGTATTTCACTTCTATCCAGTTTGACCAGATTCTGAGAGTGCAAAACAAAGAAGCTAATTCCATGGCTACCATTGGTTCCTTAATCAACATGCCCAAAGATAGAACAAAGTGTGAGTTCCTAGTCAAACAACTCTTAATCCCAGCTTACGATGTCCCTAAAAGTGAGATGGTGTGCGACATTGTAGGTCCTACGTCACCATGGTATCATGATATTTATACCTACCTTCATGACAATATCTTACCTCCCGATCTGAAACAAAACCAATGAAAATATTTCATCCAACGTACATCCTGTTACACTATTGTAGGTGATACACTTTATCGTCATGGGTATGATGGAACCCTCCTTAGGTGTCTAAATGAGACCGAATCCCACACTGCGTTGACAAAAGTACATAGTGGTGTTTGTGGGGCCCATTCAAATGACATGGCACTAGATAAAATAATTCTCTAAGGAGGATACTACTGGACTACATTGGAACATGATTCTTGTGAGTTTGTGAAGAAGTGCCTACCTTGTCAACAATACACATATTTGATACATGCTCCTACACAAGATTTGTAGCCTCTTATAGCACCATGGCCCTTCTCTCAATGGGGTTTTGACCTAATCAAAAAGATATATCCCCTATCCTCTAACAACCATACCTTCATCATCACTGCAACTGAGTACTTCACCAAGTTGGTAGAAGCTATGCCATTCTCTCAAATCACGAGTACTCAGCTATCCAAATTTATCCTTTTCCATATTCTCTGTAGATATGGAATCCCATCCACTATCATTTTCGATAACGGAAATCCATTCAAGAACCAAGCCATGAAACATCTCTTTGAACCAGCGGTTTGATAACATATAATTCTACCAGTGATACAATAAGAGTTATGGTACATATAATACACATATATTATCAATTATCTCAATCCATTTGAATAGATCATTTAAGGAATCAAGAATCAATAGTGCTATTCCCATAGTCCACCATGATGGGGTCAGAGAGGAAGTATGTTAGAGAGCCCTAACTTCACCATATCTAAGTCCAAGAGCATGAAGTATGTTAGGGAGCCTTAATCTAGATTTGTCTAAATTTATTTCATTCCATTATTTACCACTTATTATTAATTGTTTAAGCTAGCCACATGCAAGTTATAGAATTTGTAGCACATCTTGCATGCACAAACACATACTCTCTAACATATTAACATACATATAGTTTTATATCCACACAATCCTTGAACCTCCTTTAGGTGCAAGTGTTAGTATATATTCCTCTCTCTATATAGAATTGTCTCCCCCTCGACTATCTCTCTTTCTTTTTCCCGATCTCTCTAAAGATCAATTAATATGGGTCTTTTTGAGCCATTTTCTTGTAGGGACTACATTCATACACGTCTCAAGGATTATAAGATGTTTTCATTGTTCATTGATTTCTATCCTTTGATCATTCATGATATTGTACCATTTTTTCATATTGATGAAGATACATATTCCATGAGTTGTTCTCATGCCTAAATTCTACTCCATGGACCTTGGTGCTTTTCTATCCACTTGACATAATTTTACTTCATTTGTATACATGATTCATGATGACTATTCTCCTTGTGTGATGGATGGTGATGATATAGCTCTACCATTAAGTAACAATATATATAGGGAGGATGCTTTATGTGATGTGGTGTCACTTCTTTTACCTATTCACATGTTGATCCTAGTGTTGTTATTCTTTCTATATATGATGATAGTCCTATTTCCACATCCTTATTATATTTGTATTAATTTGATGATACATCTTGGAAGGAGTCTAGGGATAACAAATATTTTAGTTATATTTTTGTATATAATGATGTGCCTAATGACTATAGTTCTTTCTAAGTATCTCACAATTTTCAATTATTTACATTGCATTACATGATAGTGATATGTATTATGATCATGTCCATTCTCTAGATATCATGATGATTTACCGCCTAACATTACATCATGATATTATTCGTTAGTGAGGAGTTAATACATGATGACTTTGATGGTATTAGTGATGATTTATTTATTTATTTATTGCATTATATAAAAAAATAATTATACTTTGTCAAGCTCATTCTGTCTATCAACGGTCTAAAATTGAGTATGTCTCAATGCAAGATGAATATCAATTAAACTATCATATTTTTCATATATTAATTATTAATTATAATAATTTTATATTTATATTTAGTAATTTTTATTATACTAGAATACAATATATAATAATAATATAATCTATATATACTATTAAATATAATTATATTATATATAGTTTAATCTATTTTATTATTATATTAAATATATATTATATATTAATTATATTTTATATTATATTTATATATTAATTTTTTGTTGCGTTTCCCACCACTATTGGTTCTAGCTTAGGTCCAAACTCTTCCTTGCTAGTATTGACCATTCACTTCTCCAATTTGGTGAGCTACATCTTGAAAATAAGGTTTTATTGAGGGTTTTAGAGTACCTATCTCCAGCCACGATAGAGTACAGGGTTTCTGAAGCTTCCGCAGAGGATTTTGATGGTGGATTCCTAAAGCGTAATGCCTTCTCCAATACATTCTCATGCTAAGTTGACATAAAAACTTGGGTGAGCATGAAAATTTTACATTCTTTCTTTTATTTATGCATTAAAATGCACAAAATACAACTCTGTAAATGCAAAAAAGATGATCATTTTGGTTTTCTTGGATGCATTTCATGCATTTGTCTTCATTTTCAAATGCATTCTATGCTCTGTATTTTTTTGTTGTATATTACTGTTTCATCCTTATCTCTTCTATAGATATTTTTTTTAGAGGACTTTTGCAAATACATTGGAGCTTTTCATGTTCTGGGGCCACTACTTCGGCCATGCTTCATTGTTTGAAAACCCCATCATTGTTGTAACCTTCATGGGTTTTTCATTTCTCAAAACCTATGGATAGATCTAAAAGCTTTGTTGTCCCTTTTGAAACATTGACTGTCTCATTAATGTGGCTTGAAGACTAGCATTTGTCCCTACATCCTTTTGACAACAGTTATGACTTGTGACAGCACAGCAACATCCACACATTCAAAGAGAAACTCTCACCACTGCCTATCAAATCATCATCACTTCCCACACTTTGAGCATCAGAATCACTTCCAAACTAATATCATCATCCAACATTCTTAATCCATGATATTTCTCTGGAGGAAGAAGATTGGGCAATGAGTGGAAACTATTCAGATTACTTATAAATTATAAAGTTAGTTGGTGGCATCTTTCACATGTAACTGATTTTTCATTTCACATAGCATCTGGTATGATTTTATGTGCTTGTATTAAACCATTATCATACTTTTCTTTTTTGTTTGTCTTGTTCTTTTCTTTTTGTCCAATTTTGATATTTTATTTTGAGAAATAAAATTCTAAATTCTAAATTATTTTCTGGGTAGGGAAAGAAGTAAATTGCTCCATAGCAGGCATTTTTCATTTTTTAGGTTAACCATTTTGATGATGTTGTAAGCACATACCAAAAATAAATTGAAAAAAACTATATACCATGTAGCAGGTCCGAAGAATTATTTATTGATGCAAGAATTGAATATTTGTACATAAATATACCATTGTCTATATATTTTATGATATTTAGTGAGCTAGGAATATATGCACTTCATGACCATTTGTTTAAGATTTTGTGTTATTTATGCTTCAATTTGCATGTAGGTTTCATGTTTTATCAGAATTTGATGATGGGAAACGTAGCTGTCGAAGACGTTTAGCTGGTCACAATGAACGTCGGAGGAAGCCTCAGCCTGATTCAATAGCTTTGAACTCTTCAAGACTTGGTTCCAGTTTCTACGGTACTGTAAAATAACAACAAAGTTATCTACTGCATCATTTCTTTTTTACCGAGTAAAAAACTTGCATTCAATAAAAATATATAGGAGCAAACAGGTAAACTGACTCATACTACAAGCATGCTCATGGTAGAGTCTTCTAAGCCTGCATCAAGTAACACAAAGTACATCACTTATGTTCCAAGTTTCAGTTAGCTGGGGCTGACTCTGTAATCGTACTTTGTTATATTACTTCTTAAGATCAAATTTTCATGAATATTTTCTTCAATCTTTTGCTGAGAATCAGTTGGGCTAGTTGTTACATACTTATAAGAATGATTGAAGGTTTACTTCTGTTTGTTGTTGTTTTTGGATTGCGTATTCTCTATGCAATTGTTTTGTGGAATACTGTTACCCTTTACTACTACCATGGTGGCTGCAGTTTTTTTCATTGTAAGAGGAAATTCTTAGACCTGTTAATCCTAGTGCTTATAAACCTCAGGCACATTAGTGTTCTTGCCTCTCACTCTTGGAGATTAGTACTCTAGAAATGTTGTTATTTATTAATTTGGATTGGGTAGACTATATTTTTTCACTATAATGTATTCATCCTTTAGAGTCAAAGAGGGAAATAGTATGGGTTGTTTCCAGTCTTTGCACCAAAAAAAAAGTTGATTTTCTAAAAAAATGATTGTCTGTTCTTTGAGTGTAACCTGTTCTACATACTTATATTTTCTATGCACTAAATATATTTTTCTGCTGCCCTCCAATTCCTAGTTCACTTTTGAATAGAAAATGGAGTAAGTGCTAAATGCTAATGAAATCAAACGAGGTTTCATGTGTTTGAGTGAAGGAGCTTTCTAGGGAACTTGTTAAGTACGGCCTTTGATATGAGCACAATTGCAAGTAAGAAAGAGTGCAAAGGAATCAACTACAATTGTACATTCTATACACTCAATATAGTATGTATTTATTAAATAGTTGCCTATGACTCCATGTTGGATTTGTGTCAATCTATCTTGGAGTTTTTGTTCTTAGCACAAACTATGTTTCCATATTGAGTTAGCTAAAGCTAAATATAATTAATTAGTTGTAACTCTTAAAGACTAAACAACAATCTTGTGCCATTTTATATTATTCATTTCCAATAATATGCTTGTGTCAACTTGCTACATGTTTGACACTTGACATCTAGTTTCCAAAACCTCTCCTATTGACCTTGACTAGATTCAATGGAATCTTCCTGTGACTATTAAGTCTTCTAGGACATCCACATAATGAATATTACTCCAAAACACCACAATTTGTGGTTAAATTCTTGGAGGTACACTTCATTACCTTTGTAGCATGGTAAATTCTTCCTAAAACATCTTTTGAATGAATTCCCATCACTAGTGACCCCACATTATCACTT
>VDFB02284882.1:0-40679 GCA_007258455.2 Sequoia sempervirens
AATAAGGGTTTCAGCATCTTTCAAGTTTAGAAGATTGTTTCCGGGTATCTTTCTTTGTAAAGCTTTTAGAAATTTATGCAATATCAATAAAGCTTCATTTTCAGCATTTAACTTGTTTCCAGCTGTATATCATTGCATGTTATGCTTCAGAAATTGTTAATCTCTTGAATGCATATTTTTTTGGTCTGGTAATCATTGAGAAAATATATAAATTACAAACCCTAGTTACTCAGCATCAGGTTTTAGAGGTTAGAGACAGACAGGTCTCTTACAGTGGTATCAGAGCGGTTTTCTGCCATCCTGTGTGGGAAATAAATTTTTATGAGCAAAAAGAAAACTTTCAGAATATCAAGGGTTCAGAGAAAATATTTGTAGTATTTATGATCACTTTCAGTCACAGTGAATTCGGTTCTGTATTGAGGATTTGATTCTACAGATTTAGTATTTGCATATTATAAGCATTTTTTATTCGTCCGCTAAGAATTATTGATTCTAGCTATAAGACAAATTTCTGAATAATGCTGAATTGGCACATATGCTTCAAATCGCAAACATTGGGTGATGAATTTGTATGAGGCAGTGTTATCGTGTGGCTTTAATAGTCTTCATCATTGCAGACAAAAAGGTCAGAAAAATATAATTTAAGGAAGATAAGGCATGTCGTGATTTTAAATTTATCGGGCCTTTTAGAAGATTCAAAAGAGTATTTACTTTAAGAGACGTGGGAGTCATATGTATTCCAGCAAGTGTCGAAATTTTTGTAAAGGAAAAATTCTAATATTGCCGCCACGTTGCTGTGGAGCTAACGTAGTGAGCAGGTACGTTGAATTATTCTTGGTATGACACGCCATCAACCAGTATTTTTATCAGGAGCATGTATTGAAGGAGATTCAGAAGGCGTTACCTTTATTTTATGATATGTAAAGACTTGGTAAATTCCACAGGTCAAGGAAGACACTTGCTTAGTATTTTATGTGCCGTCTCATATTAAGAGGGAGGAATTTTGGTAAATCCGCTCACAGGGAAATAAAAACAAAAGAAACTTTAAGGAGCCCGTTAATTTTTGGAGATTGCTAGAGAGAAATCGAGTTCCCTAAAGGCCGACGCATGCTGTAGGAGTTCGATAAAACTAAATAGCTAAGTCCGCAAGGGAAGTTTTCAGTTTGTGAAGTCGTATATATTGGAGCTGTCGGGACTTCCTTGTGCGTATGCTTGAGACCATTGAAAAAGATAAGAATCACGGGAAGAGGGCAGAGACGGGATTGTTCCAGGATATCCGCTATCTGTAGAAGATCGGGTCTAGGTGTTAGCCGGCGGTGTGAGGAAAGTTTTTTCTTATCGGGTCCTGGTAACGTTTGAAATTGGTATCAAAAGTGCTGACGCATAAGCTGGAGTTAACATCTTTAGTGATAAAGTCAAATTATTTGAAAAGAATATCGGGAGCTGCTTGATAAGAGCTTCGATTTCTTTTGACGAGGTGTCGATTCATCATGAGGAATCGAAGTTGATGAGCTGGAGCAGAGTTAGACAAAGCGGCCTATGAAGCTATCGACAAAGAAAATATTTTTTTATCAGGACCTGCCTGTCTTCCAGCCGTTGAAGACAATTTTAAGGGGCTGGCGTGGAGGTCTGTGGAATAAAACAAAAAAATATAGGGAAAGACAAATAAACAATCCAACCTTTCCTTATCGAATCTGCTGGGGAGTGACGTGGTAGCCAACACTGATCAAGCCAAGCAATGATTTAATGATCACTTAATTGGAAGCATATCGGAGTAATATCGGGAGTTGCCTGACTGAGTGGTGATAGCTGTTGCTTGAAGACAAATATTACAGAAAAGACAAAGCTTCTATACAGGGGAGTGCGGCATCTACATTGAAAGGGGACAAATTCATATCAGTTGTATATCATGGCTATACTTGGCACCTGGGCACAGCTACAAGAGTACGACTTGGAGTGAATTCATTTGCATCTAAGTTGAGTCAAGTTTCCAGCGCTGCCTCCTCAATACTTTCCAGGTTCTTCATTTCTGTATTGGCATTTTTCCTAAGTTGCAGTTGACTTTCATATAGAGTCAAATACAGTCAATAAATATTGCCGTCACTTAAGTTTGTAATGCATGGTGGAACAATATCGTAATCTGAATCATCATTCCTGGGGATAGCAATTAGTTGCTTATCTCTGTAAGTAGTTTCTCATTGAAATTCAAGGCAGTTGGAGATTTTCCACCAACTGTTTGATATTTGTCACCCAGCTATAGGCATTCATTTGCATGAATGAGTCATATGATAAACTGCTTAGTGGCTGTCACTGAGTCTAGCTTAGATTTAGAGACAATATGACAATTGGTTGTCAAAATACCTTTATATTGTAGCTGCTTATGTTATACATTCTCTGTCATCTAATAGTTGGAACATCAGAAAACATTCTTGCATTGTATTCGTTTCCCTTTTCAGTCAAAGGAGCATTTTAGATAAAGTCTTCCATGCATACTTTCATCATCATAAGAGAAAAGGACAAAGACATACCATTTTCCAGCTAGAAGAAAGCTGGAAGAAAACTGTTTGACGAAATTCTTGAAGCATTAAACAGCAGTTTGAGTGCAAATCAGCAGGAGTAGAAAAAGTTACATCAATGGCTGCCTGTAGCCGGTATAGAATTAAGGATCGAAGATTATTACCCACCTTCCTTCCTGCTCTACCACAGAAGGAAAAGTCTATGCAGGAACTCATGGCAAAGCTCACACAAGCTGTTCAGGACTATGACAGGAGAGTGACAAAGCTTCTACAACATCCGGAAATTTTGGATTCTTTATTTGCAAAGAAAAAGAAAGCAAACACTAATGCAAATAATCTTATCAGTGCGGAGGATAAAAAAAGGGAAATACCTCGAAATGATTTTCAACCTATAGGTGAACATGGAGCAAAAATTGAAGTGGTTGTTGATAAGAAAATTTTACAACATGTTAATGGTATGGTGGAACCCCAGAATGATATTCACAGCATTCAGGAAGTTGTCATCAGCACTGATAACAGTTCTGATTTTCATAACAGCAGTGAAGTTTCTTTGTATCAGCATGAGGCAATGGTGATTTCGCAGGTGGATGTTGTTTCTACAGAGTTGTCACATGTTGGTACTCAAGTTTTGGGTACAAATGATGCAACTTATGATGAAGATTCATGCCACTACGAGTCTGATTTTTCATATCAGACCTTAGAAAACAAAACAGAAAATTTATTTATTGGCAATGAACCCCAGGATCGTACTTTGGATGGACATGCAGTGACTTTGGTAGCAGAAGTGTGTGAAGATATTGTCATAACAGCAGCTTCTACCTTGCTAGTCGAGCCATCCTATGAGGTACATAGCAGCAATACCTTTGATGATATTGTGTGCGAAGTTGATAGCACACACGGTGCTGCTTATCAGATTGTTGAACCAATTCAAGAGTACGATTCAATTTATTGTTCCAGGGATTCAAAGATGGATGATTCAGATCGGCATGGAGTGATTGTGCAGTTTGTGAATAATCCACTCTTCGAGTTGGACGCCGATCATACTTCTGATACTAGTTCTAGGTTGAGTGATAATCGCAGTGCTTGGGATTGTTCCAGTGCATCGAAATTCCAAACAGGGCTCTCAGAGGAGTTTAATAGGGTGTACACGGTGAGGAGTGCTTACAGTTTTTTCTTTGATCCACCTGTACATGATTTGTATTCGATGCACAATTCTTGTGGACAGGGTGATTCTCTTGGTGCAGTCAAGGGGAGTAACTCATTACTGTGTGCAGAGTTACCATCTTCAGAAGATGGGACTAGAGGCTACAAGTACCCAACTCAGTTGTTTGTGGGGAATTACTTGCAGGGACAGCAATCAATTATCCATCATGCAATTATGTATCCGACAGGGTTTGCTACTTCATTGTTACAGAATAACTATGGTATCAGTTGGCATGATGGTTTGGCTAGTTATCACATCCATGGGGGTTTAGCGGAGGACAGTGCTTCCAGATATCCTTGTCTCTTCTTGACAGATGGATGTGAGTACAGGTTGTACTGGGATCCAGGTGGTGACAGGTTTGGCATTGAGTATTGGATGCGTCCCATTGGGCTACTTCACCACTCACAACATGGTGAAGTTGGGGGCAGTAGAGCACGGGGGAAGTCGGAGGATATCAGACACGACAAACCTTCATTCTGGGTTTGGGATCCAGGGATAGCTTGCGCAGTTGTGTTTTGTTGATGCTACAAGAGTCAATTAGAGATGTGAGGGACACTTCACAGTTCTTCTTTTGGGCCTTCCGAGGAGTTGGGTTCCTTTGCAGAAGAGATTGTTTGAGGACAAGCAATTTCAGGGAGGGCGGACTGTAATGTCCCCAATTTTGCGAGCATCAGAGTTCAGTGGTTTTAGCCTATTCCTGGCCCTCGTAGGCTAATATGTCTAGTTAGAGGGTCTCTTTTGGCGGTGATCAGAGGAATCTCTCCTTCAGCATCTTGTGTGGGTTCAAGTAGCCTTCAGTTGATTCAGTTTCATGTACTTACTATTTATAGTAAGTCAGTCGGCAAGCAATTCTATTTATAGTAGGGCACCTAAAGTTCACATGTTGGCAGTATCGATTCCCAAATTCAATTGAGTTGGTGAAATAAGGAATTTTGCCTAAGTTATAATGTTTATTTATTATTAAAGGTGACTTTAATAATAATTAATATTTTAATATTATATTATAATATTATATTTGCACTTTATGACTTGAGGGTCCATTCATCATTAAAAAGGGGGCCATTTTAATTAATTACTTGGGTGTCAATTTCAAGGACATATTTTAATATTCCAAAGTGCAAATATTATATTATTTTAAAATGATTTAAAAGGCAAATTGGAGGGGATTGGCCTATTATCTTTTAATCCCACATTGGTGAGAAAAGTGTATGAGTTCCTCCAGGAAAAGTATAAAAGAATCTTAAGGGGCTCATTTGGGGGACATTCAGAATTGATTATTGGATATTTGGTTTATGATTTCTCTTTGGCGTTTGGAGAAGGGAGCCCTAGGGTTTCTGCTAGCGTATCGGCTTTGGAGAACGAAAACTCTCCATTGTATCAGCATTCTGAGGTTGTGGAATATCAGCTGAAGGTGCTCACTGTTGGCTTCATCTAGAAGTCAAGTCTATGCTTCATCAGATTTACTGCTTCAGTCTTGCAGGAGAGATTTGGAATAAGGGTTTCAGCATCTTTCAAGTTCAAAAGATTGTTTCCGGGTATCTTTCTTTGTAAAGCTTTTAGAAATTTATGCAATATCAATAAAGCTTCATTTTCAGCATTTAACTTGTTTCCAGTTGTATATCATTGCATGTTATGCTTCAGAAATTGTTAATCTCTTGAATGCATATTTTTTTGGTCTGGTAATCATTGAGAAAATATATATATTACAAACCCTAGTTACTCAGCATCAGGTTTTAGAGGTTAGAGACAGACAGGTCTCTTACAATTGCACCGACTTTGTGTAAGTTGTCCAACGTGAGGCGGAGCAGAGTCTGGTTGAAGTCTGTTGAGATTGATCCCACGTCCCGTCCTTAGATAGAACATAAACTTCTTAGGCCCTGCACTTATTTAAAATCAGTTCATTTCTGGTTAGTGTCAGGAAACTTGTGCTCACTTGCCAAATCATTCGAACCACGTGAAACCCTTAATCTGCTGTCTGCTATCAGCTGCCAAACAATTGCGTAAGTCCCCTTGAAATACCAGCAAAAACACATCAAGCCAACTGAGGGTATTCTATTGCACTGAAGGAACCTTGGAGTTGAACGCACGAACTCTCTCGCAATCTTAGCATGTTGGATACTTTGATCAAGAGAGAATAGGGTAGCTGTTGGCGACTTTATTCTGTGTTGGTGCGGTCACGAAAATCACATCAACACTTATGAATATAATATGGATTACCTATACAATTGGTACTTTTGATGCTATTTATGGTGATGCCAAAGGTAGTACTATTTTGCAAAATTCAATGAATTTTTTATCTTAGTAACATTTTATTGGGATGTCATTTGCATATCTCTGTCATGCTATGTATTTATTTTTGTTGAATGGTTTTATTAAATTAGAGAATTCATGACCCTCATTTCTATTTTGATGTGATTCCATAGATCTCCTTTGCTGATAGTAGGAACTTCTATCACTTCCTTGATTCATCATAAATTAGAAAAAGTTTTATCTTTATAGTTCTGTCTTATGTTTGTTTTATAATTCTTGTTTTGAAGACATTCGCATCTTATGCCTGACATATCAAATTGCAGGTATAAAAAACTTGTGCTAGAGAATGGGCGAATAATAATGGTATATGTTGATCACCCTTTATGAACTTTAATTTCTTTGTTTGCACTCTGATTATTGTTACTTTTTTATTTATCTATACCTTTGTAGAGATAAATATTCCATAGTAGTTTGCTTATGTGTTATACTATGGAATTAAGAACCAGTTAAATGTTTATTGTTTAACTCTAGATTATTTATGGTAGAGAAATTAACACCATGGTGATGCGATAAGGAAGTTAGAATTGTAAAGTAGATATCATATGCATAACATATTGATTCAAGCAATTTACACATTCATAGGCAACATATGATAGGTCTTCTTATATATTCATATCACATACAATATATATTCTTTATCGCATCACATCTGCTTGGGTAGCAGCTATTACATTACTGGCCTTGCTATTCTATTCTGCACTTTTTCATTCTCTTCTTTTGTGTTATTCCTATCTCTCCTTCTCCTCTTCCTTTGCAGTGAGGCTGGATAATCATATAACCATCTATTTGTGTAGTGGCATGTATTTCTACATGCTCTTATGCCTTATCGTTGCTTAATTGTTACTGCATCCCATCAAAAGCTACTGCAGTGGTCTTCCGGTGGTTAGTCTATTTTTTTGTGGTTCTTGATCTGCCAACAAGTAACAATAAGGCCATGTAACACCTTAAATCATGGCAGTATACATGCAGGACACACACTTTCTTCTCCAACACAAACCCTATCCAGCATAGGCTCCAGATTTCCATTATCTTGTGTACTAGACACTAGCTCAACTTTGCATTGTCATCTCCAGCAACTAGCTCTGCCATCATCATGAGCATGCCTTCAAACTGTGTAGGGAGAAACGTCTGTAATAACCTTACCCTCAGAGTAGCATTTGGGACCCCCATAGCCAATTTTTCCATAAATTATAAATTCTTGTCAGTCCATCTCTTTGGAGCAAGGAGGACCACCAATGCCAAACTCAATTTTGCCAAGTATTGCCTTACACATTCTAGAGCAGTGTCTGTATTGTAGGAGAAAATGGACAGCAAATGCTAGTCCGACGCAATCTCTTTTTAGTGGGGGTCCCAACCTTTCTTCACTTGCTGCTTATGGGCCATTTGTAAAATCCATCAAATACAAATGACACCCAAAGCACCTTCCAGACAACCAAAGAGAAGAACATAGTGATGCATTGCCCAACCAAAGAATACTTTCTGGCAGCATTATGACACCTACAAAGAGCGCTTCACACAAGCTAGAATGAATGAACCTCTAATGCTGATGTAGTACTATGTGTGGAGCAATCAAACCACAATAAATAAAATCTGTCTCCAAGGAGAGAAGCTAAAATGTAATGTCCCTTTTTGGGATATTCCTGATTTTTGCCTTAAAACAATAATATTTACTCAAAATGCTAACAACTTTATCAAAAATTAAGAATTTATGATAATATTGAGATCAATAAATCATAGCACAATTCTCAAAATCAATCATATCATGAAATTCTTTGGAAATACTTTCAAAACTGCTGAATTAGAGGTTTTTGTCCCTAACTCAACAGTGGTAATATCAAGGGTTTTCATCCTTAACTTGCCAAGAGCATGAAAGGGTTTTCATCCTTCCAACTCTTAGTCCACCTTGGAGAGTTTTCATCCTCCTTGACCAAGATTTGGGTTTTCATCCAAACTTGATAAGAGCAAAAGGGTTTTCGTCCTTATTCTCTCATTAACTTGGAAGGGATTTTGTTCTTCCTATTTGCAAGACACTTGCTCAAATTCAAAACTGATTTCTTGATGAATTTGTTAGACTATTGTTGATTGCTTTTGCTGATTGATATTTATGAATTGACAAGTTAATGTTTGAATGATGCTTGAATGATTTGATGCTTGATGTATTGATAGACTTATTGCTGTTTGCTTGATTGATCTTTTTGATATTTTGATTGCTTGATTTCTTAATGGATAGATGAGTGACGATTTCTGATTGAATGTCAATGAACTGTTTTGACCTTTATATCCATTTCTTGAAGGAGGCACCACCCTTCATTGCTGCCTTTTAAGAATAATAATTTATTTCCAAATTGATTGATTCATTAATTCCCCGTTTGGTGATTTCTCCACAAGGAAATGATCTCTCTTTTATATCTTATTATTGAGGGAGTCGCAACCTTTCATATTGAAGGAGTCACAATCTTTCACTTTAGAAGAAGTCACATAATATTTATTCTTAATTGTTTTATTCCTTCCGTCTCAAGGAAATGAACTCTCCTTTATACCTTTATGGTGACAGAGTTACCACCTTTCACCATTGCTGCCCTTGGAAGGGTTACAATCCTTCATCTTTAATCGCTGCCATAAAAACTCTAACACTTGACAACAATTGAAAGTGAGAGATGATCTTATGAGATAATGGCTGGGAGAAGTTTTTGGAACTCCAAAATGAGTCCTCTGATGAGTGATTGCAATAAGTAGTTGGAATGTCCTGTAGTGGGTAAGTCTAGCATATTGACAAAATGCCTTGAAACATTTTTTAGAAACCTCTATTAGGTCCTATAATGTTATAATGTCCCCTTTTGGAGCTTAGCCAATTTGTACACATTTAGCCAATTTCCAAGTCTTCTTCAGGCTAACTGGTTAGTTAGGGAGAACTCCAACATTCTTGGAGAAGCATTTGATTAGTCTTGTAGTGTAATTGTTCTTGGGTTTGAGTTTAGTTTGTTAGTTGGAGCTCTTTGACTCTTTCAAAATTGATTTTCGACCTTTTGGGTGCTCTCCAAACTTCTTGGAGGATAAGGCTATTTTTAGAAAGTCACCTAATTGCCTCCAATCATTGCCCCTAGTATTCAATATCACTTTTTTATGATCAAAATTGCAAAATTATATCTTTTGGGTGCTTTCTGCAACTTGGGTGAGTTATTAAGTTATTTAATTAATATTTTAGTAATGTTGTCTAATGTTGAGAAATAAATTAATAATTAAAGGACAACTTATTGTAATAGCTCGTTGTAAAGGTGATTAAATGTTTGAAAAAGATGGACGCCTAGGCATAAGGGGGTCTTTTGCACATAATGAATTATTTAATTCTAGGTTAAAAAGCTCGAAAAAACAAACTGAAAAGCAAAAACATCGAATTCTAAAACAAAAAATGTGCTTTTCAAAAATAGCGAAAGCGCATAGTTTTTAAAAAGTAGCGAAAAAGCAAAAAAAAAAAACACTTTTTCGAGAAAGCAACGAAAAAGTTATAAAAGGAGGTGTTCGGGGCTCATTTGGATATGCTAAAGATTTCTCATATTGTTATACTGTCGGATTGAACTTGTGAGTTCTTCCATAATTTTTTGAGGATGAAAACCCTCATTCGATTTCTAGTTTTGGATTTGCGAGATATTCCCTAGCTAGATATGAGTGATTTCATTCTAGAGATCACCATTGTGTTTCAAATCGAGTTTCAGTTTTGGATGTTACTGAGATGAAAATCTTTTAGTGTTTTGAGGTGTGTCGGGTGGAGCTTGAAGGGAGTTTTCCAGTATTTCACTCGTGGGTGTGTTTGTATGCTCCTTTTTTGAGTTTCCAAAGAATCAACAACAGTTTTTCAGTTTTGATTTGTCCAAAGTGCAGCAGCAAAAAGAGTATTTTCAGACCTGTACCAACCTTCTAATTCAACCTTCTAATTCATCCTTCAAGGTATCATGTTGCTATTTCATAGCTGGGTTATTAGGTACATGTTATTTGGTGCTATTGTGGGGTGTTTCAGTAGTTCTTTACATCAGCACTTTATATCAGCAGTTAATCCTCATATCTTGGTGTTCACAATGCATATGTGCTAACCTTGTAATGTTTTAGGTGGTTATCGAAAGCTTCAATTTCTATGCACTTTATTTTGTAAGCACTGGATGGTAGTACCGCCAATGGGCTTAAATTTGTTATTGCTGATGTACTTACCCCACTGAACAAGTGGTAATATTGTAATAGCTCACCACTGAAAAGTGGAAGAAGCATGTTTAAATGTTCTCAAACATTGTATAAGCTTTCCCATTGAAATGTGTGATGTCCCCGCTCTAGTCAGTTCTCGGGAACAGTGTGTTAGCCTATTTCTTGGACCCTTGTGGGCTAACTGGAGTGGTTAGAGGGTCAGTGGTATTTTCTGGAGGAGTTTTGTCGTTCTCATTTTCAGAGCTCAGTGATTGGCTCACAGCAGGCCTTGGCAATTCAGGGGTTGACAACTTCTGACGGCACGGGAATATATGGAGTTTCGAGAGAGTTATGGATTTTTAAGTGATTTGAGTTAATTATTTAACTTAATGCTTTATTATAAAGTCAAATTGACTTTAAACATATTATATCACTTAAATCTTTCATAAAAGTGATTTAAAATTAAATCACTTATGCATAGAAGTGGGCGCCCAAGTATTTAACTTGAAACTATTGAAAAGTGATTTAAATATGATTTAAAATATTTAAATGATTGCAAGTGGCGTCACTTTCTTGAAAGTCGTGCCTTTTGGGATATAAGGCAATTTTGGCAAATAAAACTCATTCATTGATTATTTGACTTTGCCATTATTATTTCTCTGTGCTATTCTCTGAGACAAGGGTTTAAACATTTCTACCATTGGAGAACGAGATTCTCTTCAGTGTTGAGCATTTTTGAGACTGTGAGAGACCAGTCGAATTAGTGCATCTGTGAGGGCTTCATTCAGAAGTTGTATTGAGCTTTATCAGAATTTATTGTTGAATTTTACCAGTTTGCAATAATTAAGAGGGGTTCTACACCTGAGGCGTCCTCTTCAACAATTCTACAGCTTCCAGCTTTGGCTCTTTAGCATCTTACTTGGGCCGTACTATTTACACTGGGAAATGTGCCATCTAAAGGAGGCGTGTGAAGTAACTTGCTAAAACGCCTTTCTTTTGGCTTTTGTTTGTGTTCCATTCTTGGCGTCTACCTTTCTCAGGGGTTTGTATCCTGTTTCGGAGTGGGAGAAGTCAGATCTGGAGCCTAGGTGTGCATATTTGTCAGTTTTCATCAATTCCGGCTGGCAAGCTGGGATATTTCTTTATTTAATTATTCTGGAGCATTTCGGGTATGTAATTCATTTGCAATCCCATTGTATGTACTGCAAAATAACATCTATTACATCTGTTGCTCAAAATATTACTGTATTGCATTTTTATGAGCTTTTATATGATGCGCCCCTTCTCTTCTGTCTACAAACTTTCTTTAAAAAACTAAAAAAACACCAGAAGATTTAATAAATACTACAAGGGTTTGGTTAGAGCTAGTTGGGCTCATCACAAAATGTGGAAGTGCCTTTTATTTCCCATTGAATAAGTGGATGATTTCTTTCCTGTATTGTTCATGCATCCCATTGAATAAGTGGTTTGGTTGGCTTGTCGTCTGATGCTTGTTTCCAACAAGTTGTAATTCAATAAATTGTATTCCTGACACCGTATGCTTTGACCTTGCCCGATCTGGGATCTGGGTAATCAGAAAGTGGAAAGGAAGTTATTATGCTTTCATTTACTTTGAACCTAACATACTTTCAAAAAAAATTGAGGGTGGTTATTACAAATGGGGCTTTATCTTCAATTATTTGTTTCTCAAATTTGCACAAATTTGCATGCAAACTAGAAAGGCACACAAAATGAGACCATTAAAGGGGAGTGCATCTTAGTCAACCCCCTTGTTGGTAATTCCAACAAAAATCCACGTTGGTAATAGGAAATAAATGTGTTTGCGGAGCCAGGATAAGGCAACAAGTTCCAATAATGGTGGACAAACTAAAACCCTAAGGCCAAAAAGTTAACCCTAAGTGGTATGTGCAACAATAGTAATGACTTAGGAGATAGAGAGGGATGATCAAAGGGACATGTGCAAGGATTTCATGGCAATAGGATTGACAAAAGATGATAATGGAAAGGGTGTATATATTTAGACATGAAGTGGGGATCTTGAAGGCTTGGTGTGGAGAGAAAATAGATGGAAAGCAACTAGGGACAAATGGGAGAGACAAGCCACAAGAGGGCATCAACCAAGGAGAGAAAGAAACCTCCAAAGCACAGGATCTTCAATAGCAAAGATTTAGCCTAACCTCCTTGAAGAGCACTTGCAAGAATGGATTGATGGAGAGAGCACTTGCACAAGAAATTTTTTACTTCAAGTGAAAATGCTTGTGGATTGTGAATTTAGGTTGTGAGAAGTGAAGGAAGAGGGGTCAATTTATAGATTTTTAGAGGGATTTAGGGCAAATTAATGCAAGGGATGTGGTAGGTGCATCATTAATGATCTTCCCATAAATTTTGGTGCCAAATCTGGCTCTATTGGTCAAGGGGTGCAAGCAATTGTGAAGATATACCTTATAGGGCACGATAGACATTTAGTACTATTGTCCCCATATTTCTAGAGAAGGATAATGATATAAAAATAAGGCAGTTAGAGGTGATCTCATGTCTTTTTGATAATTGGTGTCAATGTTTATTCAAGACATAAATGTAGAATTGAATTGGTTCATATAAGAGCTCTAAGTGAGAAATAGTGTTTTGTCCTACTGGTGTTTAAAACAAAAAAAATATTTTAGATTGTTTACAAATATAGCTCAAAGGAGCATTTGAGCTAACAAATACTAATACGTAGTGCCTTACAAGCATACAAAACTTAGCTCCCTAAGAGCATTAGCATTTAGATAACAACTGTAGAAATCACCACTAGAAGCTAAACAATGGAAGACCAAGAGTCATCACTTAGAATTCAACCTTAAATATCACTTTTTGGGGATTTGAAGTTGGGTTTCCACAATGAGAATACAATGTTTTAAGGACTTGATCACAACCCCTTGGACTTCCCATTGGTGTTTTGTACAAAGACAATCAATTAGATATGAGGCCATATAGAAGATTCTAGTCCCAGTCTCATGTTCTCTCATCCTCTTTTCCATATAAAAAGAGGAGAAATCAGCCCAATCCATCATTGTCCCTCTCGTATAGACCTCACGTTTGGTAGGAACACAGTTGTCATCTATATGGGTTGTATCCTTTTGCCTATTGAGATGGCACATCAACACCATTACAATTCTAACATCCATTTTGGAATTCCTAATTGTGTATTTCTTTGGAGGAGTCCCCTATGGAAAGGTCATGTTGTGATCGACCTGCCCTTCTAAAACATAATGTAGAGTATAGCTCAAAGCCAATTGATTTACCCAATCTTTTTGTAGAGTTGTGGGTGGGGGAATTTGTATATTCTATACAAATTGGGCACTATGAAGTCAGCAAGATTGTGACAACTGTCACATGATCCTACAAGCTCACCCAAGGATAGGAGAAATGCATGCTGGAGCAAAGGAAACATAGCAGAGATGTGGGATGTTGACAAGTGATGCCATCCTGCAGGCTCGCTTACACGAATGATTTTTTGAGAAACAAAGGTGAATCAAAGTGAGAAAATAGGATACTAACAATTTTTGAATCCCACGTGTGCAAAAGACTCTAATCTTGAAGTATAGAACTAAGAGGAGTGTGTGAGATTGTAACAAGTGTCACAATCACATTCATTGCAACAAAGGCAAGGTTCAGCACCAAACAAAGCAGAAAACATCTTGCAGTGCTGTGGGATGACACTGTGGTGCCATCCCATAAAATTGCAAAATATTGAAAGATTAAAAGCAAATAAGGAAAGGACATAGAATAGATAACCTTAAACTTGGAGATAATATTGATGACTATCCCATCCAACAGCATTCACAACTTTCGAAAGAGAAGTTTGCATTAAAGAAAATTAAGAACTATGAGTATAAACATGGAGAACAACACACTAGAGATACACATAAGCTACAAAATGCAAAGAAAAGGATTCCCAAGACCAAAACTAAGTTCAAATTCAAGGTTGATCCCAAGTTTGAATTAGTTTGTGTTGGCCACAATAAAGTTATTGATAAAGAATTGGAGTTTTGGAAGGAAATAGGGCATCACTAGACAATTTGATACCACCAAATAAAATCATCCGTCATATGTACTCCATAAGGCTGTAGAATGGGTTGGGAAAGGAAATGTGTTTGAAGGGCATGAATGAAAGGTTGGTTGACTATTGGATTACCACTTGTGATAAAGGACAACCACAATGGAGAGTCTTGTTCCAATTGGCTTCTAGTGACTTACTGAGTGTCAGCAGCAATGACGATAGGTCAGGTTGAGTGTGGTAGAGGGCTCAACATTAATATGAAGTCGTCCATGTGCATTAAATAATGTTATGTTTGGAATAAAGATTTTTTTTTTTTTCATCAAGTCTAAGTATGTTATTGAACAGCTATTACTAAAAGAACTGTTAGACTGGGTTTTGGGTGATTGGTGATGGTTTATCTTGACTGCCACGTCTGTCAGCCTTCAGTGTATATATGGCCATGGTCTAGATTGAGAGAGGGGATTTGTGTGTCCATTCTCGCTATTGTTATGTATTTTGCTTTGTTATAGTACAATCAATGTTGCTTCTATATTATATTGCTTTCTATTTTGTGTGTTTTCTTGTTCACATTTCTCACTGTATCACAATTGTGTTGTTAGGCTCATTGTATGTTTAGAATAGGAAACTTATGAAGTTGTCAATCAATTGGGCTTCTATGGAACTTGGAATTCATTGTCTTTATAATTGAGCTTTCTAAAATGATTTTAAACATATGCAGGGCTACTTCTTTGTTAAATGTTGGTTTATTATGTCGGGCGATTAGGAGATTCTACTAGTGTTCATACATAGCACTTTGTTTTTTATTGAAATTCAGATAGTTTATTCTATTTCTGAGGAAAGGTCTTGTAGTTGCATTTGTATAGATTGATAGGTCTTTGTTTTTCATCCTAATGTGTGTTCATACGCAGCATCACATTTATTGTAAGCTGATTGATGCTAATGACACAAATAACACCATCCCATCACATGATTTGTGCAGGGACCTACATATTTGGAAGCTGGTGATAAGATAGTTGTGAATACAATTGAGGAAACTTACTTGGAAAGGTAATGGTGCTTTGGACCCCGTAATATGTATTTGATTTGATTTTGATATTGCATGTGGAAACAATGTTGTATGGTCTTCCTAATCTAGAACACATGAAAGATAAGAATGAAATCAAGGTAAATAGAACGACCACATTGGACTTGTATGAGTTCCATTATTTATTATGATTAGTTTTGTCGATTATAAACGAAATGAAGGTAAATAGAACAGCAAACACATGTTCTTTATTATTCGGAGTATTTGGGTGCATTTACATGCCTATATATTATTACAGGCATGTGAAGGTACATATGCATCAAATTTATTTTTGGTTGGACAATTGTTTCAGGTTCCAATAGTGACTAAGGGGATAACACTTAAAAATGGATCCTAATGTGTTATGAACTGAAATGATTTGTACTTCATAATTTTTTTTATCATAGTAACAGAGAGTGCCTAAGAGAAACAGAAGAACAAAATGTAAGACCTGGAAAATGTGATCATATTTTTCAAGAGTTTGCAAGTTTTGTACAATGATTCAAGGGGTTTTGATCTATCAACCAAAATCCTACTATCTGAAGGGTATTCAAATTAAAGCTTTATTACCTAACTATACAAATGAAGGAGATATCGGGATGGCCTAAGACTCACAGAGTCACAGAAAATACAACTGCTTGCCTTCTGCCTGTTCATATTCCCTTGTAAATTGTTTTCTAGAACAGTTGTGCTGAACAGGGTTGATACTATTGGAGCTATCTGGTATAGGATACAAAAGAATTGGGCTTTGGGATTTGACTATGTGTGCTTGCAATGATGATGATACTGGTGGTGAAAACAAGTCTCAATTGGGAGTGTTGCAGCGATATTGCGAGATGATTGCAGTCCCAAATCTTCTTTGATTAATCACCCCTCCTTGAGAAGTAATGGTCCCCATTGTGAAAAGTTGATTTAGAAGCTGTAGAAAATGCTTAGCAATTTGAGCCCTGGTATACCATTTCAATTTATGAACCATCAACAAAATCATTTGAGGCACCTACAGCCTGTTAAGGTCATCTTTACAGAAGAATAGTTATTCTACTATTTTTACAGAGATAAGTAAACTCTCAGAAGGGCGGAAGTAGCCTTTTCTAAATTAGAGAAGAAATTCATGGCATTTTAGGATTCTACAAGATTAAGCCAAATATCCAAAGCATAAGCATCTATCTTACCTTCAAATATCTGGATATCTTGATTTACTTGTACAGTACATTGTGTTTGGCTGCCAAACAGCTTCTTGGTTGATGAAATGATGAGTCAGAGGGAGATTGTATTTGTTGCAAGAGTTGATTGAGGTAATCAATTAACTGTACTTTGTGCCATTCATAGTGTTGCTCCAATCCTCTATTTGTTGCTGCAAATAAACATCGCACATCAACATATGACCTAAAAAACTAACTTAAGAGCTAATCTGTCAACATACAATTGTTAGATGGAAGATTGCTAACTACTACATTGAGAATTGCTCTTAAGAGTGTGAAAACAAGTCCTTCCAAGCTACATGAATTGTACATAAAATAGATAAGAAAACTTTATTTGTCACACATCAACATCAGAATTTACCTAGATGAAACTCAGTGTGGGAGAACTGGATGGAAATGGGGCTTTACAGCTTAATTGAGCTCATGTATACAAGATACAATGGGGCTACGGCTCTTGAAAGAGCAATAGCAAGTAAATTCCATTGGAACTCAATCCTCATCCCTCCCACATTTCTCTCCACTTGTTGTTCTGCAATTGTCGTACTTTCATATGCTATTGGGCTTGAGGAATCATCTCTGTTTGATGAATTTGGGTGGAAGAATGTGGATAGTTACAAGACTTGTCTTATTCACCGCCTTGGAGAAGGGAGGAGGGCTAAACCAAACCATTAAATTATACAAGACAAAAATATTTTTCATATCCTAGGTACAAGAGGTCTGTCTTAGTCATGGAAATTTTAGATTTATTTATAGCACTGAATACAAACTAATTACAATATCTACATAGACTCTTATAAATTATACCTCCAAGGTTTTTGGACACAAAAAGTCAATCAGGGAGATGTAAAATGTGTTGGAAATCTATTGTTAGTGCTCAGCTTGTTAAGTGTTTGATACAAGTTGTTTTAACAACTTGCTAAGTCTAGAGTTAGGTAGAACTGTACAAAGGAATTTCAGTCCTTTATATGTGTACTGTTTCAGATGTTTTGATATGGTGAATACAAGAAAAATATTTTGTGTGCTGCCCTAAAAATTATCATGGTATCAGAGCCTACGCACTGGAAGAGCCTGCAAATCAAATTATACTGCATAGCATTTGATTTGATAAAGAGAATCAATCTAAGTATGGTTTGTTTGTAGCTTGTTTGGATGGGTAGAATGTCATGTTTAGTGTTGATTAGTTTTTTGCTGTTGTCACTAGTAGGATGGCTATGATTAAGGCACTCACTCAGCTATGCAAGAGAAACTCGCTTCCCAAAATGACACGGTAATCATTGATATTCTACAAATTGTGTTCTCCCGCACATCCTCCCTCGCCTTGCTGAGCAGCTTTGGGTCGCCGTCTTCATGCTTCGATAGAGGTTTTGTAGCTGTTGAATCCACCATTATCATCTTTACATTGGTCATGGTTTCCTTTGCATCTGATTGGAACCTTCAACAAAACAGTCTGGTCAAAGGTTTCCTGCAGCGTTTTGTGGAGGTTGAAGTCATCTTCATTCATTTGTAGTCAAGTGTTAGCAGATTCTTGTGTGTGGAATGTAGATCATTGTTGCCATTTGCTCGATGTCATAAGCTGTGGAGTGCTTTGAGTTTGGTCATAAGAGTTGACAACTAAGCTGAATCTAAAGTTGGAGTATACCAGATGTCACATCAGATTAGAGATCCACCAGATCTAATCCGCAGATTTGTCATAAAGTCTGAACACTTACATTCTTCCTGTTTCTTGTTGTTATAAGGTTCTTCTTAGGAATCTGGTGATTGGTCGCACAATTATTGTGCAATAGCTCTATGTATTTTAGAAGAAACACATAGAGATCGTATTTGGAGTTCAATTTAAAGTAAAACCATGCAAATAAGCTTTTCTTCTTCTAGCCTTCCCTATTTCTTGTGTAAGTGTTGGTAAAAGATTTAGAGCTAGCAAAACACTTTGTGGAGAATATAAAAGTAGCGAGAAATTCAACACACCATAGTCATGGATAAATTAAGTTTCATTGAGAAATTTGAAGGTAGAGATTTTCACACATGGCAAATACAGGTGCAGTTACACCTAATAGAAAAAGATCTTTGGGATGTTGTCAAACCAAACTCAGTCTCACCAACTAATGCAAATGAACTCGTTAAGTGGAATGTCAAAATTCAAAAAGCTTTGGGAACTATTGGCCTTGACTAATCAAAAGCATACCTACATCATTTGGATTTCACAAAGTCTGC
Organism: Sequoia sempervirens; assembly: GCA_007258455.2. NCBI lineage: Eukaryota > Viridiplantae > Streptophyta > Pinopsida > Cupressales > Cupressaceae > Sequoia > Sequoia sempervirens. The sequence continues at coordinate 18,722 of VDFB02284882.1, forward strand.
AAAAGAGATTTAGGAGACATTAAACAAGCTCTTTGGATTTGAAGCAAAAAGTGCTAAGATAACATTGAAGTAGAGATTGTATGGATTGAAGATGGATAAAGGTGCAAAGATGACAGATCATATAAGTAAGTTTCACTCTCTCCTAAATCAGTTAGCTGGCATTAATGAGAAAGTAAAGGATAATGATGCCAAAGCAATATAGTTTGCCTAATAATATGTCTCGTGTGGTGTTTATGTTAAGCAAGGTAAACATTAGTCTTGAAGGAGTAATCTCTGTGATATTGCTATCATAATTTGACATGCTGTGGAAAATATCTCTTACTTATCGAGTAATTTCTACTCGAGCATAATGAACACTCAGAATCTAAAGAAGTCTTATATGTACATAACAAAGCAAGTTCACTTTCAAGAAAGGGAAAATACAAATCCAAGCATTTTCCTTCAAAAGGAAAAATATAATGCTTTTATTGTAATGAAATAGGACATGTAATTTTTAATTGTAAGAAGAGGGCACCGGGTCTACTAGATGACAAACTAGATCAACATGCTTCCTTGGCTGAAGAAACAGATTGGAAAAACTATGCCAGCGATGAAGAGCTATCTTGTCCTAGTGATGAAGAATATGTGTTTTAAATAAATTCAAGCTTGGAGGCAAGAGACAGAGGAAGGAGGATACTTAGTGTCCTCTCGTTAACCACCAACGATGGGGCTGCATATCAACTTTGGTGATGTTTTGTTTTGTGGTGTGTGCTTCTATTTTCTATGTTTTTAATAATTGGAAATTTCACATCATGGGGGGGTATATAACACCAATATTTTGTTTCCAATGGCAATGATGATTTCCTATGCTATTAGAGATCGAGTGACAATGATCGACAATGGTGGCTATTTCTATCCATGTGTGTGTTATTTCCTTTTGTAACCTCCTAATGTAAAATATTGTAGTAAAAAAAGCACTAGTCTGATGCAGTTCATGGATCTTGAAATGGTTAGTGTTAATCCAAAAAACCATATGAAGTGAACAAATGAGTGTGTTCTTGTTCGTATCTAGGTTTGTGGTGTTGTACCCAAAATAAATTTTTGGCATTTTGCCTAAATTGAGCTAAATCATGTAAAAATGTCGTCAAAAGTCTATTTTAGGTCAAACCAAACATAAGGTCTTTGTGGGTTTCTATCAAGGAACATATGTGTAAAATTCTGAAAAATTGAAAATTAGGGTTTCATGCCCCTATTTTTAGGGAAACCCTTGAAAATAGGACCTTCCCAGAAATGATTGAAAATGATTTTGATAGGATTAATTGACTTCACGATCACACTGGTCAAGTCAATATCATCAAAAAACATGTTTTACTCTAGTGGGTCTATTTCTATTTTTCAGGAACAAAGTTAGGAGCTCTGCAGCCATTAATGGCAGATTGGCCAGTACCAAGTGCTGAAAGCTAAGCTTCAAAAGTTTCAACGATGCAACCATGGTAGAAAAGGATAAAAAGATGTTTGATGGAGGAGATTTTTGAAACTGAAAAAGGCCAAAATATGACTAACTCTGGAAAGCCATGCCTTGCTACCAAGGAGAAAAATACAATCAAGGGTCAAAAAGCGCCCCTGTTGAAGAAAGGCGCCCTCTGATCTCAGAGGCCAAATGCAGTCATCAAATCCATCCGAAGTAGTCGTCTTCTTCATGTTCCTGTTGGCTATTCAATGCATCGTCAAGCGAGACCATTTGATTCAAAGATCACCGACAAACGTCAACAAAGTATGGAGATGCTGCAAAGCCAAATCAGTGAGCTTCAAGGAAAAAGCGCCCCTACTAGCCAGGGGCGCCCTTCATTTCAAGGCACCTAATGAAGTTATCAACAGCTGCTTTATACAAGGCATTTGTTCAGCTATCTTCCAGCTTCGTGATCAGTCCAACGGCACGTTCGCTGGACTTGTCAAACAGTCAGAGGCTGAGATCAAGCAGAAAACGCCAAAGGTGAAGACTGAGTGAAGAGCATGGAAAATTGGCTAAGTACCAAGGGAAAAGCACCCCTATTGAAGAAAGACACCCAGTCTTTTGGGCATGCAGATGCAGTCTTTTTGCTCGGTGACCTCCAGGACGACCTTCTCCACTTTGATCGATCTCGACAACGAAAACATTAGTGAAGGCAACAGACAACTCAATCATCTGATGATGGAGATCAAACTAAGGTAGTTCACAGCATGAATATAATTAGTCAACAAGTCAAAAGCGCCCCTGCTGGCTAGGGGCGCCCTTGGATTTGAAGGACCTAAACATACCTTCAAGAGCTGAGATACCAGTCATCCTTTCTAGGATTGAACTGGTCATCCAACGAATTGTCAAGCAAAGTCATCAGACTCGTCAGTCGACGATGATACCAAATTGAAGCACAGAGGGTGTAAAATGGTGAAAACAAAGAACAGTAATGGAAAATTGACTAAGTCAGGGCTAAAAGTGCCCCTATTGGAGAAAGGCGCCCTTGAATCTGAGCCTCAAACTCAGGTTTCTAACTTGATGGCTCCCAAGCATACCTCTTCAGTATGGTGCCATCTCAACAACAAATCCGTCAGCAGCTTCTAAAGATCAACTGAATGACCGAGAGCAAGGATCAAACAAAGGTACTTCAACCTAGAAAATAGTGAAAAAAGTGTTCAAACTCAAAATGGATGCCTAAAATGGTCAAGACAAGATTTGTTGACTTGAGTTAAGATATTTTTGAGGCAAACTTGGCCAAATCATCCCACAATCAGTGGAAACCAACTTTTAGAACTCGAGATCAGGCTAAATCAGGCTTAAGACATGAGTTGGCGCCCAAACTTGAAGGATTCAGACTTGAATCAACATAAACCAACTCTAGGCGTCCTTTTTCATTATTTCTTTTGCAAGTTGAAGATCAAAACAGCAATTTTCTCTCAAGGACGTCTTTTCAAGATCTGATAAGGGTTTTCGATCGTTCTTCATTATTTTTGAAGATCAGTGGCACAAGGGGTTGAATCTAGAGGAAAATTTTCTCAAGGAGGCAACTAATAACTTCCAATCTACCTCTTGTCTACTTCCTCTTTTCTTGTCTTAGGTTTCCTTGCATGTCATAGAAATCAGCAAGCTACCACAGATTTGACCAACTGGGTATGATCAGCGTAATTTTCTAGTAAAACCCATCTCTTCAAATTTTCCAGAAACAACAAACTTGCTACCCCTATTTTTAGGGGTTTTTCCGAAAAAGTCTCAGAATAAAAAATCTAAGGAACTGGGTTTGTTCATCATTGAAGCATGAACAATACCCCATGTGTCAGATTTTTACTAGAAAAATACTTCTCGGTAGGTGGCTATTTTTAGGGGGTTTTAGAAGTTGTTTGAACATATCCATGTTTACAGTCAACAGTCAAGTTTTTCAGAATATAGTACTCAAGATGAAATCCAGACCAAAATGGTTATACTTCACAAATTTCTAAAAATACTCGATAAGGACATGCATCAAGTAAAGCCCGTAGTCAAGTTGGACGCCTTGGAAGGCGTTAATGACATCACCGTTCAATGGATAGCCAAATGCGGAAGGTAGTCATTCCAAACACAGAGCCGCCCCACACTACCTTCCACATCCCATGTTAATAAGGCCGGAAGACGCAACTGCAAAGAAGATCGAATATCAAAAGCAGTTTGCAAGAGGCAGAAAAAGTCAACGCCTGGTTAGAAGGACTGTTGACTAGAGGTGATGAGGTGTCAGACACCTAGTTGGGACATCCTACCCTCCAAAATGACATTAAATGTGACTGGAGTTAACTTGATGCCCCTTTCCAAGTTAACTCCACGTCCCACAGATCATGCATTGTCAGATCTCACTAATTGAGGATGTCTAATTTGACTTCCATAATTTGTGGATCTCAAATCTCCACTAAACGTGGATGTCTATTTTGGAGGCACTTTTGTAATAAAGTTCACCTTTAGTTTAGTTTCAGTCAACTGAAGTAGTTTCTAGTTGACTCTTTGTTTAGTTTCAGTCAACTGAAGTAGTTTCTAGTTGACTCTTTGTTTTGTTTCAGTTAACTAAAGTAGATTTCCAATTAACTATTTGCTCCCCTACTTTTAGACATAGGAATAAATCTTGCTGATTGGCAAGAATTGATTGTTAACTCAAGGAGATTTTAGGGTTTCCTACTCCTTTGAGTTCTATAAATAAGAGCCTTGGGCTCATTATTTGTTAACCTTTATTTACTACGCAAAATTGTTGCGCCATTGTTGCCAACAAGTTTGAAAGTGATTATTTGTTCACTCTTGGATGAGAGTTAATTGGTTTGATAAGCAATTGTGCATGATTTCGTGCCTTTGCATGTCCCAATTCTTTGTAACTCGTTGAAGAAATTTGAAGAACATAAAAAAGCGCATGCATTTTGATCCAAATATTTGAGTTCTTTCAACGTTTTGTGTTTATAACTTGTTTCAATCTCCTCCTTGGACAGGGGTTCCTCCTCCTTGGATATTTTGTCATTGACAGTTATTGTTTGATGTTGTTCAATGAATTGTCTTTCAGCCTACACTTTGGATAGGTGTCGTCACCTCCTCCAAAATCCTGTTAGCGAAGGCATCGTATCTTGTTGTTTCTAGTAAGTTGTTTCCTAGTCTATACCTCAAACAGGGGTTCCTCCTCCTTGGCAAGTCTAAGATCCAACTTATCGTACAGAGTGTTTGCTTGCACAAAGCCTTATTTTCAGCACAGATCTGAGAGTTCAGAGCCTTGAACTCATTCTAGCGAGACAGTTGGACCAAGTAATCCAACCATCCATTCCCGCTCCTATGCCCTCATGCTCTGTTTATCTTGGGGAGATAGGATAGATTAAAAGCTAGTTTAGTCGTAGTGAAGATCTGCAGAAACCAAAGAAAAGCTTAGCTACGGCGCATTGTGTTTGTGCACCCTTGTGTCCTGCCGCCGAGTAAAAAAGATAGGAACCTTAGTCTACTGTACTTTTTTATGCATAACATCAGCAAAGAGGAGGGATCTTCATCTCTATAATCTGAAGGAGCAGTTACTAAAATACTTGCAATAGCTGACCGTTTCCAATAAGCACTCCAGAGGTGCTAATTGAAACGCCAACATGTTGTAAACCTATGTGAAAACCATGAAAGGTTGATGAGAGTTTCCTTTCATTTGAATCGAGGCCATGAGCCACAAGGGTTGGGCTTATTGCAGTGGAAAGTGCGAGTTTTTACCATGTTCACACTAAGGGGGGGGGGGAATGTTGGAAATCTATTGTTAGTGCTCAGCTTGTTAAGTGTTTGTTACAAGTTGTTTTAACAACTTGGTAAGTCTAGAGTTAGGTAGAACCGTACAAAGGAATTTCAATCCTTTATATGTTGTACTGTTTCAGATGTTTTGATATGTTGAATACAAGAAAAGTATTGTGTGCTGCTCTAAAAATGATCAAAATGAACAGCTGTGTTGTCTTATTTAGATGTTGACCCTTTAGATAAACTGGCCAATACTCCTGGTTACCTTTCTTTGTAAGCCTTATCTTGCACTGCAAGATGATGTGTTTAACTTCTTTATAATTTTTGGGTTCCAGGTATTCAATTGTTGAAAATGCTTGTCTCATCCCTTCCACGGCATCAAAGTATGGAATGTTTAAACAACTGCAAGTTTTTCATGTTTATAACTGAATCCATCTTCATTTATGGAAGCAATTCAATTGCAAAAGCATCATCACCAATTTACTTATCTTGAAAGGACCATGAAAAACAAGTTTGAGCTCTTTACCTTCACCTTGGAGACTCCTTTTGCAAAGATATATCCATATCATATCCTCAACTTTAAAGATGTGCTGCATGCTATGCTGGTCATGCCTTGCTTTTTTTCCAGCTCTTGCAAATCTTGATGAATTTGTTTTACCTCAATGAACCTTTCAGCCATACATTCTTACTTGTCCACTCTCTCTTTGTTATGCGGTGTCTTAATGATCAAATCAAATGAAATTTGTGGCAAGTATCAATAACATACCTCAAGTGGAGCCAATTAATTGGATGTATGGACTGCCATATTGTATGTCTGCTGAATGTTAGCACAGAACCCATCCTAAATAGTTGGATTCCTCCTAGTCTATCCCTTAAAAATGTGCATCAATGTTTGGCTTACCACTTTGTTTTGGCCATTCATTTGTGTATAGAAGGCAATAGACCTTTCAATGTAGTTTCCATCTTCACCCACATTGTGATCCAAGACTTGCTCAAGAATCCTGAGTCTCCATCTGAAACAGTGGATTTTGGCAAGCCAAAGTGAATGCATACATGATTCAAAAACTTTATAGCAGCTTCTTGATCATATATGTTCTTTTTTCATGATCTGATAATGCACAATTTAGTAAATATATTGACAAGAAGAAGATAGCCTTTTACCCTTCCTAAAAAATCCAATGATCTGCTCTCTCAAGGCCTTGGTGGAACTAGCAATGCCAAGTACATTCCCATTGTCAATTTTCTGGCATACTTGTAGTGCATAGTATGCAACTCTTTTGATTCTAGCATCATTTTGTATATTGGGCCAACAAACTTACCTTTGGAGATGGGCAGTTGTCTTCCGTACTTGAAAGTGATCAGCTACTGTGGAGGTGTTACCCTCAAGAGATGAAGCCCACTCTCTGCCTTTGTTATGCAAGGTTTACCCATCTTATATATAAGATAATAAGACCATTCTGGATGTAGAATTCAGCTGGGCCTCATTATGCCCTTTACCTCATGCATTCTGACAGCTAAAAATTCTCACTAAAATCTTTTCTTCCTCATGCCCATATGGCTCAAGTTATGGAAGATGAAATTGTTGGTTCAGGCCTAGAAAACATATCAACAACTTTGTTAGTAACTCTTTATTATACTCGATAACCAAGAGAAATTATTGTAGAAACCCTATCTACTTGAAATGCCTTGTTTTCTACTATGCTTTTTTTTTGTATTTGGAGATATTGGAGTAGTTCACAATCAATACATGTAATGACTTCTTTGTGTAAAACAATGTGCTTCCACCTCTTGACAGCTTGGACAAGTGCATATAATTGTCATAAGTAGCATGACAGGAGACGATGCAAGAAAATATTTTGGAATGACATTCTAGTGTTCTTTCTTGCCCTAGAACAGCATGATGCATCTGCCTTTTATTTCAAATGCTTCCCTTAAATTGGGTAAGGCAAGAACTGGTGAATGGTTTCTTTCATCTTTGGAGAAATTTCCCTTGTGTTCATTTCCCTCAATGAGATTTTCTACTACTTAATGTCAAGATATACAATGGAGCTGCTGTGGATGAGTAATATTAGATGCAATAAGAGGAAGTCTATTGCCACTTACGTTGAGCAACTTGTGTTTATGTTCTAAGTGTCTAATCATGGCTTCTGGACATCAATCTTATATTTAATCCTCTTGTTGTGGTGGATGATGAGACCATTGGTTCTTGTAGCCCAAGCTTTCCTACAGATGTGACAACACCAACGTCTAGCTTTGGTCTCTATCATTATTTTTATTCATTTCTTTGTTCAATTTTATTAGATGGGCCTTCTCTTGCATTCTTGTTTAGATGTGTGTTTAATTCTCTTATGGTTTGGAGTTAATCACTTTACATCTAGTTTTACCTTTACTAACAATGCCTTTTAGTTTTTGTTACTATTCAAAACCTAGTATTCTCTTCAGTCTAGCACTTTTTTTTTCCTGTTGCAATTTTAGTTATTTTGGAGATGAATAGAATTTCTTGTTTTCTTTCTTATCCATTATATTAAAATATAACTTTCCATATTTTCATAATTGCATCTTTTAAAAAGGCTTTCTTTGTAGATTTTTAACTTGAAGTGAACATTAGCCAATTTCATAATGTTCATTTTCTCTTTGTACTACATTTTGTTGCAGAGTATTAAATGGATTGCATCATCTCTTGATGCCACATGCTTTTAGAAAATGTATTATAGGGCCATTCATTTTTGTTGCCTTTAATTTCTTGATTCTTTTGCTACAATGGTTCCTTGCCATAGCTTTAAACTCTTTAAATGCTTTAAGTTTTTCTATTGAGATTGGGAAATATGTAGCCTAACCTACCTCAACTTGCAAAAAGTAAGTCATAAGTTAAAATGATTATGATTTGTAATTTTTTTGGAAATTCTATGCAATTTTTCACATAAACTTCTGATGATTTCAGTTAGTGACCGTATTTGCTATATGTTGGCAGGGCTGCCAAGCGTTAGTGGAGCAAATTTTGGGTTGGAAGCAATTTATGACATATTCCATTTAGTGATTAGTTCATTGATTATCTATTTATTTTTTTATCTATTCAATTGGTTTCATGGTACCTTCACTTCGTGGCCATTCTATGTGAGGTTTATCAAAATTTTGATTTTCACTCTCATAAAGCCATATATTGTTGTCACAATGAAATGAGCCACAATTTTTTTTTGAGTGTGGGTAGTGTGAATTTTTTTTGTCATGCCATAAATGTCAAAGACAGTTTATAATGGAAACCACTGTTTGAACTACAATTGTTGGGTATCCAAATTTCTAAATAAAAGTTTGATGTTCACACAATTTTTGGCAATTTCTACTAGAAAATATTTACAGAGGTGAGTTACTATAGCCAATGGAGTTATTACTCTTGACATTACAACTATGTGCCTTGTTAACATTTAAATTTTTTTCACAATAGGTCAAATTGAAAGGATTGATAAACTTCTACAAGAGAAGCTATGCTAACACAATTTGAAATGTAATATAAAGTAAACAATAGCACATTCAAAGATGACAATGGTTTACCGTGAGAAACCTTATTGTGATAAAAAGACTGCAAAATAATCACTCGTTGTATTGACAAATAATGTTAAGAATACAGTAAACTTTCTCTTGTGCTAGTCCTCTGGCACCAGCATTTATTTTAAAATTCCATGTGCTTGTATTTTTAAGAACAAAACTCATAAAACCAGAATGGTTTTACAACACAAGGGCCTATGGGTCCATAAAATTGAACACCCCATTCCAAGTAAAGATAAGATCAAGGAGTTACACCTCATCAGTTAAAATACGAACAAGAACTTGCACCTTTTAAGCTCAAGGAGAAACAAGGAGTTATATCTCTTAAGCTAAAATATGAAGAAGAAGTTGCTCCTCTAAGTGAAGGTGAAACAGGGAGTTGCACTCCATAAGAGAAAAGACAAAAGCAACTAATATGATTGGGGGATCCTCATTGACAAGAACACTATACCTTTCTCTCACATCCCACCTTGGAAAATGTGCCCCCACACCCCACATAGAAGAAATATAGTGTTATGCAAAGCATACAACACATTCATAAGACAAATGCACAAGATTTTTCATTTTGAACAGTTATATCATGATTTTTCATAAGTCATTATTTTCAAGCATAAATATTTTTGAAGACGTCAACTTTTCAGAATTTATTTTGGTTAGACAGTATAAAAACTTTGTTAGTTTTTGCTTTTAGTTGAAAAAATTGAGTAAATTGTCCTTTAACTTGTTTAGCTGAGTGTTTGGCAATTCTTGGCAAGTTTTGCCAAGTTAATGTAATTAATGTTACAAAATTACAGATAATTTAATGGAGGGGCAATGTGAGGTTTTCATTTTGAATAGTTATAACATGATTTTTCCGAAGTCATTATTTTCAAGCATAATTATTTACGAATATATCAACTTTTCAGAGTTTACTTTTTGTTAGAAAGTATAGAAACTTCATTAGTTTTTTCTTTAAGTTGAAAAAAAATGAGTAAATTCTCCATTAACTTGTTTACCTGAGTTTTTAGCAATTCTTGGCAAGTTTTGCCTAGTTAAATTATAATCAAATGGAGGAGCAATGTTAGGTTGTTACAAATCAGCAATAAATGTGATATAAAATAATAAATATGATTTATAACAGATTTTTGTTTTACAACAGTGAATAACATAGGATAGCACATAAAGAAGAATGCACATAACACCATGATTATGTTGAGGCTAGTGATCCAAAGTCATGTCGTTTAGTTTTTAATAAAATAAAATTAAAGGGGTATAAATTTTACAACAGTGAATAACATAGGATAGCACATAAAGAAGAATGCACATAACACCTGATTATGTTGAGGCTAGTGATCCAAAGTCATGTAGTTTAGTTTTTAATAAAATAAAATTAAAGGGGTATAAATCTTAGTTATGAGAAACTCCCTTTTTTTTGGTAGTATGAGATTATTTATGTTTTGTTAGTAGTAATGTCAAGTGAATAGTTGTACGGCTAGGCAGTCGAATCCCATGCAAATAATGGGCTAATTTTCTCATATCAACATGCTCTTACCAAGTATCGATGCAATGATGTAACAAAACTTTTGATTAATAAAATTCTATGGTATAAACTATTTACACATATCGTGGTTTTGCTTATGTTCCATTAGTGGTATCAGAGTTTTTGTAATATCAAGCTTGTGGAGAAGCAATGAAGACGAAGAATTGTTGACTTTGTTGCTGGGAATAGACAATATATTTGGAGAAGTTGAAATATATTTGAAACCTATTTCTTGAGTATTGAAATAAACATTGTTTTTTTGCTGCTATATTGTTGTCAATGACAATGCAAATCTACTGAAAAGGCATTGTTAGTATAGACTCCAAGCACTCCTCATGGCATGCACAGTGATTCACATCCTCACAATCAAAAGATCAATATATGTCTAGCCAACAAATCTACGAACAACCATCCTTGCATAAAGTTCCAACTGCATTGTGATCCAAAGCATATCATGACAACAAAGTCCACGTCCTCAAAAAACCCTAAAGGCCATCCATCTATAACCAATGAATAAACAAACATGTCATTGCCAAAACTTCTATTGCATGTGTTTACAATTTCCCATAGCAAAAATGGTTCCTTTCCTCAACCAATCTTTTTCTTACAACTTTGCACTTCCATAGTATTGATCTAATCCTTAAGAGTTTTGGTGGTAGCAGGCCATTGCAGACAGAAAAGGTATAATACCCTAGCCTCCTCCATACATTTTTTAATGTCTTCTATGCAAGTTTTTAGCTTCTCATGTGCCTTTGCACATTTTTCAGAGGCCTCAAATAGTTTGTTGTTTTGAATCTTCACCTCAACTTGCTTCTCCAAATAAGTAGAATGTTCCTTGAAGGAATCCATCAATTGTTTGATCTATTGAGTAAGTGGTAGAGAGAAATCCATTTTTCCATTGGGCATTTCAGCTTCTAGGATTTTACAACCTCCTACAATGTTTCTAAACCATCAACCTATTGTTGCAAGATCTCTTCCCTTGCAAAGGAGTGAAAGATATCACCAAGTTGCAATTTTTGCAATGGTGAGATGTTTGACATATCAACTTGCCCATCAAACATAGGCAACTTTAGCAATTGTGGAGCAATTGCACGCTGAATATGCTTTTGTTGTGCAAGAAACTCTTTAATAGAGTCAATGGGGGATGCAAAAAAAGGTACCCTTCGAGTCTCATGTGCATGTGCTCCAGAAGTAGATGTGTCTTCCTTCATTTTCTAGTCCTACTGACTAGTGCTCTCTGGAGGAGGGCTATCATGCACAACATGCTCAGGAGAAGCATGCTCTTCATCATGTGTTTCTTGTTCTTCTTTCTCCTCTTATGCTTCCTCCTAAGCAATATCATGCTAAGAGGACATATGTGGTTGTTCCACATCTTCAACATTTCTCATTTTCTAAATTATTTTCTTGGTCACTTCCTCGGTTTCCTTATAAATTATGTCTCTATCCTCTTTCTCCATACTCATGAGGATGTCTACTCTTTGCTTTGACCTTAATTCCAGAGCTTGTTTCAGAAGTATTTTATCTTTTTCGTCCTAAGACATGAAAGATCCAGCTTTGTCAATTGTTTCCTTCTTCAACTCATCATCTATTTCAATTGTTTTCTCTCTTTTCTCCCTCAAGGCTTTAGCTAGACTCTCTAGAGCATTTTCAAGGATTTTGCTTAGAGCCACATTGTACATAATTATGTACATAATTATTGCCCTTTCAATGGTTCTTTGGTCCCTAAGAGGGACATATGAATGTAGTGTTGTTGTTTCTTCTAACATGCCATTACTTGTAATCCCATTAAGGATTGCATCCAACTAGAGAGGATCGTGTGGAGGAGGTTCCAAAGGAAATTTCTTGCTTTTCTTCTCCTTACATTTCCCTTTAGGCTTGGAAGTACCTTCCTCACCCTTTTCTTCTTCCTCTTTTGTTTCTTCTATCTCATCCTTCTTTCTCTCGGCTTGCTATTGAACCCTGTGATGCTTCTTCTCAACATCTTTAGTCTCATATGCAACTCTTTTCTCAACAGTAGCTTGTGTGGATTTAGTAAGTTGCAGAGGAGCAGTAGCATCAAACGCTGATCTGCTTGATCTTCTAGGCATCTTCTCTGCAATATTTTCCTCAGAATTTGATGGAATGTTCTCTGGAGCTTCGGTAGAGGTTTGTGGGTTCATCTTGGAGTATCGTGGAATGCCCATTTTTTCGAACAACTTATCAACCCTCTTCTCATTAGTATCTTTTGTCTTCTTCTGGATAATCTTATCCATGATCTCTCTATAGGTACCAAATCTTTCTGTTGCAAGATCCTTGGGTTTGTTCAACATGTTTTCAACATATGCTTTAACTTCATCAGGAGAAACCTCATAAAGAAATTTGGGAATCCAAGATGTCCTAGGTTCCACTACTTCAATGTAACTGTAATCTTTATCAACTAGAAAAGTTATTTCATCTTTGTACCTTCTCACCAAATCAAAGGGAATTATTTCCCTATTCTGCATTATTGTTTGCAAGTTTTTGAAGAAACCCCAATATATAGTAGTGCAAGCCTGAGTGTGATTGAACCTTCTCATGTGGTTCTTGATCTGTGTGGCAACCAAAAAGCTTTGTTGCTAGATCTTTCCCTTGAAACCAGGGAATTCATTTAGAAAATAAAATGCAAGACAAATTATTAGAGGCCCAAACGTGAAGTTGTATTTGGTCTCCTTGGTTCTCTTCAAGTTATCAAACATCTGCTCTCTCATTAACTCACAAAGATCAAAGTCATTTCCTTCCTTAACCATCTAGTATGTGGTATGAATTGTAGTACCAGTTGCAGAGCCCTCTCTGTTTGTGAAGTATACTTTGTATGCAATTCCCATGGTAGCATACTTAACACTTGGATCATACTTATGCTTAGTGTTCTCTTGTCAAAATTTTCTCTGGTTAACTCTATAACCTTCTCATTCTTCACAACCTTTATCACCAGAACAGGTTCGGTTGCACACAACCCTTTTACAACCCTAATTGCATCTTTGGTAAATTTGTAGGGTTCATCCAAATACATGAGTTCATCATGAATTATGCTCAAAATGATTTTCACCCATTCAATAATATCATAGAAATCAAGGAAATCTTTCCATACATCCAATCCCTTAGCTATCACATTTATGTACTCTGGTTTATACCCGACATAATCATCATCCAACAAATTGTGCCTCAATTACTCAAACTTTGTATGATCAATTTCATTTATGGGGACATGAATATATATATCCTCACATCTTCAGTATATATGGTGTCAACATTAACCTTTGAAAATGCACCTTCCTTATCCACTTCCATAGCCTTGAAAGGATATTTCGTATACTTTGGCCTAGGTTTCTTAGAAACATCTACCAATTTTGGAGTAGCCATTGCAATTTCTTTTCAAACTTTGAAAAACAAGGGTTTTAAGAGCAACTTGGAATACCTTTGTGAACTGTAGCTAGGGTTTCACTGCAATTCGAATTCGTAAAATGCTTTTAATGCCTTCTCCTTCTCCTCAACCTTGGACACAAATGCTTTTGATTTGAATGAGCCAATATTGTGCAAATTGAAGTGTAAATGATTTGTATTTTCCCTAACTCTTCAACTAATGCACCTTGTACTTGTTAGGTAAGCAGTTGCTAGAGTACTTTGTATCTTCACAGTGATGCAAAACAATGATAACTTTAAGAAACAACCCCCCCCCCAACAATAAAGAATATAAAATTCAAGTGAATCTTTCATATTTTTGGAAAAAAATATTAATTTCTATTGGCGAACCTTTCCTATTTTTTGAAAAAATATTAATTTTATTGGTGATTTTTTTACATCACTAAAATTTTGTAGAAAATCTTGGCAAATCTTAGAAAATAATAAGAAAATATATTAATTATGATGGTGAATCCTTCCATTAAAAAAATCATTCTCATGGAAAACTAGAGACTTGAGGGTGGAAATGATCAATGGGTTTAAGGGGTAGAATCTATAATATTTAGTTGTCACCATTGATTTAAAATATAATCTAATGAGCCTCATTGTATTCCATAAGGTAAAATTTACCCACGATCTATAATGATCATGGACCTAAAATTGCTTTTATTTCAGGCTCCATGAGCATTATAGATTATAGGCACATTTTACCTCATGAAATACAACAAGGGTTGTTATATTACATTTTAAATAATGGCCCAACTAAAGATTGGAAATATGGCCCTAAAGAAACTAATAATTATAATATACTATTGGCGAATTAATTTAGATTTCTACTAGAAATTATAAAATCTAGGTGAATATGATCTAATCATGTATCGAATATTATGACATGTTTTTGAGTTAAAATTTTTAATAAAATAAATTCTTTGGCAATTTAAATAAAACTAAAATATAATTTTATAAAAATGTGGTGATTCAAGTCTTGTTATGGCTTGAACTATTAGCCAAATTTGGATTCCCAAATTTCAAAAATTAGCCAAATGGTGAATATTAGCCACTAAAAAAATCAGTAATGCACAATCATTTTGTAGATCTCTGCAAGCAAGGGTTTTGCCCCAGATAATTGATCTATAGACTCCATCTCACTCATCATTCAATTTCTTCAGGCCATCTTATTTCAGATCATCTTTCATGTTGTAATAAAAAACATATTACTCTCTTCAAGGGGCTGAGAGACTCCGCGAAAGAAAACTCCCCCTGAGATAATGTTCTATCTCAATCAACTATGAAATCTTGTGCACAATGCATAAGTGTTGTGTCATTCCTTGCTTTTGTATCTTGCTCTTGTTTCAATTTCTCTAGACCTTTGCAACTTCCTTCTTTTCCTCTATCTTCTTATGCTGAGCATGTGGCTTCATAGAACTAATTTTGCAAAATCTTGCTTTATGCCCAAAGTTATTGCACTTATAACAAACAATATTAGATTCAGGAGCTAAACCATTTCTCCTCATTTTAGTTTTACAATCAACAACCCTATGGCCAAACTTATTGCATGCATAATAGTACCCATAAATGAATGAGAAACTACAACATTATGTCTTTGATGCAAAAATGAGTTCTTTCTCATATAATTATTCCTTCTTGCTTTACTTCTACAATCATTAGCCTTATGACAAAACTTATTGAAAGAATAACAATAACCATGAAATGTTTGAGAGAACCTAGAATTAACAGTCTGTTTGGGAGATCTCTTGAAGCTTTTCTTCTAATTGCTAACCTTTTTCAAACCATCATCCAACTTCTTTCTTTCTTCTTTGACCTCTTTAGAATCTTCAGCAGATTCCTTTTCCTTTTTCTTTTAGGAATATTAGCATTTGAATTATGGCCTTCTTCATATCCAAGACCATCGTTACTTTTTACAGATCTTTGAGAGTTGGTTATCTCATCAAGAATATTAGGGCTTCTTTTGAGCTTCAGACCTTTGTCAATTTGATCTTTTTCTTTCTCCAATTCTTTCCTCAGGGAAACAATTTCTTCTTCAAGTTTTGAGCACTCCACTGATTTGTCATTCAACTTATTATTCAGGCAATCTGCAACCCTCTTTCCTTCTTCAACTTGAGCTTTCAAATTGATGATTTATCTCTTTTGATTCTTTGAGTTTGATCTTCAATTCTCCACTTTCTCTTGCAATATCCGGATCTTGTGCTAAAACAAGTTCTCCTTCAAAGTCCACTTCACAATCTTTTGTATTAATGCCTTCCATATCTTTAGTTGTTAGGTTGTATCAAGACACTTGGATCTAATACCAATTGTTGAACACACAACAGTACTGAGAGGGGGGAGAATCAATACATAATCAAATCCTATTCAACAACAATCAACTAATTAAACATGATAAGCAGAAGAACACAAATGCACACAACCATAAGACTAGATTTATGTGGAAAACCCAACAAAGGAAAAACCACGATGAGCAAGTTGCTTGGATTCGCTGTCCAAATCCATCCTCACAAATATAACAACTTTTACAATAGATATTTATGGTCTTTAACCAAAGGAAGTACACTACTCCCTACTCAATATGACTTTCACAACAAAGGTTCACTACCTCAACATACAAATGGATTATTTCAATACATCAGTTACCTTTGGTAAATACAACTGCTTCAATAAGCTATGTTACTTATAGCTCACTTCCTTCAACAAACTTTCTCATTTACAAGCTCATATTCTTCTTCGTGGTCTTCACATTCACTGTTGGTCTTTCAAAACTGATCTTTGGCACATTTCATCATCAAAATATATTATGTGGAATTATATTCACATATTTTCTACTAAAAACAATTACAATACACTCGCACACCTTCTCAAAAACTTTGAACTTATATTTATACATTTTGCATCCTTCAAAAAGGTTCTCCAAGTCGGCTTCAAGAAAAAAAAATATAAGATATACAATATTTACAATGAAGTCAACTTCAAACACATTTTCAATAGAAAGAAAACTTATGCGGTCCAAGAAGAGAGATACCCAAGACCTATCCTTCATGAAACTTATCTTGAAAATTGGCACGCACATCTAAACACTTGGCACAATCAACTCATCATGACGAGTTGGCCCAACAAACAAGCAAACTGTCAAAACATCAACTCCAAACCAAGGTGGTACCAGAAGACCAAAAAATACTTTGTGAACCACTTCAACAAATTGAATTAGCATGTAGCAACACTTTTGTGCACTCCCTTTGTCATTTCAAATCAATTCATGTTGGCACAAACACATGGAGATCAAGATATCCACAACAAATAGACTGTGGAGTTGGGAGAATAGGTATCAACTTGTGGAGCAATTAGAGAGCCCAAAGAGCTTCCATCATGCATTAAAAAGCTTCAATACACATTCTTGATCCAAAATATGTTGACACAGATCGATTAGACACCAACAAACCAACCAACCAAGTTATTGAAACATAGACAACACATTATCATCTACAGAACCGCCAGTGGTGAACCAAATCATTTGAAACTTGAACTAAGCAGACATACAACCTTCAAAAAAATATCTTCAAGATTGCAAGGAAAAATGTTGTGATGGGGTGAAATGTGGATACATACAGTTCTTTCCTTATCATACATTCACTGGGACGTACCAAATTCACTCTAACAACTCCAGAAAATTTTGTGGTAGAACTTATGCATGGATACATGAAATATGCATACCTTTCAACTGTGCATAGCTACTCTTCAAACCGCAAGAACAAAACTTCATTTGTTGAGGAATGCAAAGCATCTAACAGAGCTCCTGTGTAGCCAATCTTGTGCCTTAGATAGATTTGAGCTTTATCGACCAAGGCATTCAACATCCAACCATGAATTTTGATTGATGGTGTACAATGATGTACTAGTGATAGCATCCAATCATGAACTTCAAAAAATAAGATAATCTTACATCTCTTTGGCATCCAGCCATGAACAATATAAGATATGTACAAAGTTTCACATCAATGACAACACCAACAAAGCTTGACATAAATGACAATACACTATCCACACATTTTCCAACAATCTCCCCCTTTGTCATTGATGGCAACACTTACCATATCCTCAATTATCTCTCCCCCTTTTGACATCAAGGGCAAAGGGCAAGCAGTCTTCCTTTAGATTCGGGACATGGATTAACTGCCTCTCGTGGATCCGTTTATCTTTGGTGTTTGTATCGGGTGTCAATAGGTCGATCTTTTGGTGCAATGACAAACATGTTCCAACAAATGGTATTAGAGCCATGGTCGTGGGTTCGAATCCCCTCAGGTGATGCTAAGGGGGAGATTAATGGACTAATCACCAACGTCTTCATTCAAATTTGGGACATGGACTAACTGCCTCTCGTGGATCCAATTATCTCTTCCCTTTGTATCGAGTGTTAACAGGTCGATATTTTGGCACAATGACAAACGTGTTCCAATAGTTGGAAGTAGGGGTGGCTTGATTTGGCAAGCCTAAAAATCCAAAAACTCAAAAAAAATCTTAAGGTTGTTAGGGTGGCTTGGTCCTATGTAGGGGTGGCCTCAACCCCATAGAAAACAGAGAGTGAATCCTCTCAACCGGTGATAGGTGAGGGTTTTCTAATCCCTTTGACCTTTTCAAATAAATTTTATGACTTATACTTTTCCTGTTCTGGCCATTTGATCATTTGAAACATTGAAACTTAGTCAAAATTTCTCTAACTCTGAACTTGAGCTTTCCTTGCTTTTTTGGGACTCCATTTGGGAAAAATTTGTGACTAAAAGTTGGTCACCATAGTCCCAAGATCTTGGTATTGTTTTGACCTAGTTCTCAAATGCCATCACTGAGGACTTACATCATCTCTTGTATCATTTTAAGTGCAACCTTTCGATATGACCCAGTTGTCAAACCTAGATTTGGGGAGATAATTATTCTAGTCTTGTGAAGTCTTACAAAGGTTATAAGCCTTTTTTGATCTTCTTGTGAATGTCCTCAACAATCCTCATAGGTCATGGGGTGTTGTGGAGTAGTTTCTTCTAGTTGGTGATGTCGCTTTGCAACGAGATATCTTGGGAAGCATGAGGTTGTCTGGAAGTGACTTGTTGACATTCCAATTTATGGTGAGTTGTGCCTCTTGGTTAGGAAACCTCTTGTGAAGGTTTTCCTTTGTGTTTAGACTAGTTAGTATTTTTGGATGTGGATTGGAGTTCGATGAATCCCTCATCCTATCCTGGTGTGTTGTGAGAGAACATGATCATGGTTTAGTAATCGTTCATCATGTAGGGTTATTCTCTCTATTTATCATTTGTTCATAATGGTGGATTTATCCCATGTTTGGTCAATCTTCCACTATTTCCACCTTTCTTATGCAATGATGAAGTTCCTTTTTGTCTCTATAATTGTGTCGTTGTGACACTTGTGTGCATGTCGATAGTGTAAGTTCAACATGTCAATGTTGCATTATCAGTGTTGTTATCCTTGTTTCAAAAAAATTTGTACCATCAACTTTTATTCTAAGCTTGTTAGCTTGGGGCATTAAATTTGGTATCAGATCCCATGTTGCAAAATTGGGATATCCGGTTCATGTTCTTGCCCATGTGGTTGTTGGTGTTGAGTGTGTGATCACTCAAGTGCTTGTTTAGTGAGTCAATATTTGGCCCCTTGCATGGGTGCCTTGGGTGGCATTTCTGAGGGTTTAGTATGAACCAACCTATGTAGTGTGTTTGAGGAGGAAGAGTTCTTCATAGGCCCTAACACATGTCACATGGATGGGAAGATACCCCTGGTTGAGAGTCTCTTGAGTGGTGAATGATCACTCTCTAGTGTATTGCTTGTTGTGTGAGAGCTTTGGTTGGGTCTTTGCATGTGGGATTGTGTTGTTGGTAGCAAGTGTTGTTGCCATTTTTCCTAGTGTGATATATTGAGAAATTCTTGCTTGGATGGTTAGCTAGACCCTTGAGTTTTTGAGAAGTGCTTTCATCTATGATTGATATCTCGAGGTCTCAATTGTGTTAAGTGTGAATGTGTAGTGACCCTTGAGTGGTCTTGTTTATGCTTATGTGTCATCTTTAGATATGTGTATATGGATGCATTTGATTGAAATTGGGTGTTAATGTTTTGGTTCATGATAGAGCTTTATGAAATGTATATGACTGATGTATTGAAGTAAATGTGGCGTATGTCATTTACTTGATTGGTGAAAATGTGTTTTTTTATGGTAATGTTTCCTATGGTGCATTATATGCATATTAGGGTATCATCATATGTGTGAAGTGATCATGTTAGTGCATGAATGGAATGTTGCATTGTCATAATGAAATATTTGGGTCAATGACTTATGTCCCCAAATCATCTTGTCCCTAGGATTCTTGTGAAGAACCTAGATGGGTAATTGACATTGTTTTCCCTCTTGCATGGGGTGGATGTTTAATTGTTAAATGAAATTATCCTATCAAGAGCATTATGTTGGTTTGGCTTAGAGCCTTGGTTTTGATTTACCTTGTGAATGATGTGGATGTCATAGTGAACCCTACATATGTCTTCTTGCATAATAATGTGATCATGTCTAGATGAAGTGCATTTGCTTAATGTGGTTTTCATTGACATAGTTAATTGGAATTGGTAAATTGTGTTTGTATCGTGTTTGAGCATACTCTCTCTAACACACTTTGGATGTTGTAATTCCAAGGGGTTGTATAGCCCTTACTCCCTAAAATGTGGCTAAAATTAGTTGCTCAGTTCATGTAATCATGTTTTTAAAATTTGATGCTTTATTTTGGTCATTGATGAACTCTCTAATCATTGATTATGGATCAACATTGAAATTTTTTATTTTCATATGAGCAGTCTAGTCACCAAATTTTTTATCTATCTAGTTTGTGGCCCTTGGTCACACTTGACTTATTGTTTCATTGTACACATTTTTATGATTTAATGTTGGAATTGACGATGCTCCCTCTTGGATTGTATTTTATCCTTGTGTTGGCTATTCTTATTGTTGGTTATGTTCTTTATTATATTTTTCCCCTATCATTTTCATTAAGAACCCCTGATAGAATGTACAAGGGAGTAGATGGTTGAAAATATGTTATCTTGGTGTTTGTGTTAATTAGAATCACATTGCATCAAAAAATCTATTCATGATGAAATGAAAGTGGATATTATGTGGTGTTTGGAAATTTTATGAAATGCTTGTATGCATATGGTTTTCTAGCTTTAAGTGGCTTCGATGTATGTGAATGTCCTTGTGCTTGGAATTGAGTGAAGTGTATTCAAATCTCTGTATGAGAGTGCTTATGAAATTACATGTTCTCTAAGTGAGATTGAATGTGTGGATAATTGTGTTTGCATCATGCTTGAATCTTCTATCTAGTAGATGGGTGTGATTTAGTCCACCAACTGTGTGCTCTTGCTTGTCTTGGCATTATCTAAGTGTTTGTTGAGGCTTCTTGGGAACCAAAATCCATGTTACTTGATAGCATGTTAAACATAGAAAAAGGGGTCCTAGGTCATAAATGCAAAGAACCTAGGATGCAAGAGGCCTTTTTCTAAATTTCATTGAGATGTAGATCACAAGGTGCAAAAGATTGACTTTTAGCCCTAATGGTGAGAAAATCAGACTTGGATCTACATTTGATCGAAGATGGGAATGGATTGTAAATATTTTAGAATGATTAACTTAATGATCTTGTATTCCCTAATATTAAAAATGCAAGATCCCAACAACTGACAGATGAAAATAACAATTTGCAAGTGGATCTGGGAAGTGTAGAGGACAACAAACCTACTTAGAAAATTTGGTTTTGATGTGCCTACAAGGACTTATTCGCCCAATGGTGAATGGGTCATTGTACAAGGGTCCCGATCAAATTTGTGTCCTCTAATGCTAGATCTAAGCTTCTATTTTCCACCTGCAAATTTGTTAAAATGTCGAAATTGAATTTTGTAACTTAGTTTCCATCGATTGACAAGAATGATGACAACAAATGCAACACTACAAAATTGCTCTTCAAGATATCTTCAATCCTTCTTCAACCTATAACTTGCACATACATAAAGAGGGAAAAATGTTTGTGCCATATAGGGGTTTGCCTTAGTCAAAACCTATGAATAGTGTTTTGACTTTCACAATGGCAACTTCAATGATAAAAACCTTAATGGAAAGGAAGGAAATGATGAATGAACAAATGTTGCAACTCACCACCCTTCAATAGCTTCCTTGAAGGATTGAAGACATACACATCACTTCAAAG
>VDFB02284883.1:0-49855 GCA_007258455.2 Sequoia sempervirens
TATTGTATTTATATCTCTTTTAGGGAGCAGTTTTGTCCCACTGGGTTTTCTCATTTTCTCTATTTGTGAGAGATTGCATTTGTATTTGTACATCTAGGTACCTAACATGGCCTAGTAGTTGGGACCCCATCATTGCATCTTTGCATCATTTGAATAATAATTTCCTTCCTAAGTTGCACTTATGGAGGGTGTTGGTGTAATTAATTATTTAATTACACTTACATAAGTTTACTTAGGCATTTAATTGTGTTCCTAGGTATCATTTACTAGGTGATAGGTTCACATGTTTGCCTAGGATATAAGATTCCTTCTAGAAGGATGAGTTCTCTTTTCTAGAAGTCTTATCTTATCTAGCATCATTTCCCAAGTAGTTAGTTAGTTGTCACATGTAATAAAGAAAGTTTTTTAAATAAACAAAAAAATCAATTTTTCTTTATTATTTTTTAATAAAGTTTTTTCAAAAAAAAAAATTCTTTATTATTTTAATAATAAAGTTTTTCAAAAAAAATTCTTTATTATTTTAATAATAAAGTTTTTCAAAAAAAAAAATTCTTTATTCTTTAATAAAGTTTTTCAAAAAAAAATTCTTTTTTTATTTTAATAATGAAGTTTTTCAAAAATAAAAATCTTGATTATTTTAATAATAAGTTTCAAAAACAAAATTCTTTATTATTTTAATAATAAAGTTTTTTAAAAAATAATCTTTATTATTTAATATTGGTTTTTAAATAAGGTTTTAAATTTAGTTTTTTTTAAATAAAGTTTTTTTCAAAACAAATCCTAAATTAATAAGCAAACCGCAGGAAACTTATTTTGCCCTATCGATCCGAGCCTTGTCCTACATAGTTGTTCTTCCAACTAAGCGGTCAAATGGGGCGGTTGCTCCCTCACAAGAATCCACACTGGAGGGATTTTTTCCTTGGTCATCCACTTCAAGACACTTCTCGATTGGCTTCTTAAGCAATGATTTCCAAATTTGCATCATGATTGTTGTAGTTCTCATCTTCTAATGTTGTAATCGCACTAAAATAAAGTGTCGCAATCTTGCTATTTTAGTGTACTCTATTGTATTTTATTCTTCTTTAGATTAATCTGTGTATCCAATGTTAGTTCCTATATACTCAATGTATGCAGCAGATGGTTACCCATGCATTTTGGTGTGATGGACTAGATACCATATAGACACTCCTATTATGCAAGCAATCTACCTATCTTCAAAAGTTAGGTTCTACATCCAAAGACTTGGTACCTGTCTCCAAGTTGTGATAGGGATATACCAATCTATCAAGAGAGTGTCTAGTTGATACTCATACAATTGTCTCCTTGGTTCTGACATTATTCCTATTGTAGTGTGGATTCATCTATAGTTCTTCATCGACAGATTATGCAGTTACTCTAGAGTTGACAGTTTCAGCTCAGTCACTAGTTATGTTGAAATCTTGTGCAGTGGTACCTGATTCTTTTTATCAATATTTTTCACAGTTTGGAATTCTTTTGGAACAACATTTGGAGGAATCATCATCATCATTGGTCCACTCTACATCAATATTCACATTTTTCTACATTATCTCTACATCAATATTCACATTTTTCTACATTATCTCCTTCTTCAGTTAAGATTGGGGACTCCTAACATTATGACATTTGATTAGGGACTCACCGTTGAGGGGAGGTCATTTGACCTTCTTCATTATCACTTATGGGGGGAATTTTTTCTCACTTGAGGTTTTTTCCTTCTCATCTTTTGGAGAGTAATTTCTTGTTTTATTTCTCTTTTGGGGAGGATTTTTGCCCCACTAGGTTTTCTCCTTTTCCTCATTTGTGAGGGATTACATTACATTTGTACATGGGTACCTAACATGGCCAAGTAGCGAGGACCCATATTTACATGTTGGTGTCATAATATTCTCCCTAAGTTGCACTTAAGGGGGGGTTTTGGTGTGAATAAATGTTTTGTACCTAGTTATTTCACTTACTAGGGACTTAGGGGGTATTCACATATTAAGTTTACTTAGGTGCTAAGATTCTTTCTAGAAGACTTAGTTGTCATGTCTAGACTTTATCATTTCCAAGGTAGTTATGATAAATTGTCTCATGTCATATGATTAAGACACTTTTCATAATCTTATGACATCTTATATCTCACCTTGGCTATATAACCAAGGTTCTCTACTACATTGTACACACAACTCCATTGATTCTTTTTGCATTCATTGATATGAATACAATTTATTCTTGTCATATTGATCTTCTAAGTATTTTGTGCTTTCCATAGGCCTTTAGATCTTGGGTGGCTATCTCCATAGCCAAATCTTGTAGGTAACTTTTGTTGGAATGTTATGCCATTTTGTCTCAAGAATACCGGAGCAACATATCAAAGGGCTATGACAACTATTTTTCATGAATACATGCATATACTTATGGAAGACTATGTTGATGATTTATTGACAAAATCCTTAACAAGAGATGGTCATCTAGCAATGTTAGACAATATTTTCAAAAGTCTAGAAGAATATAAGGTCAAGCTAAATCTAAAGAAATGTGTGTTTGGGGTCCAATCAGACAAACTCTTAGGATACGTCGTCTCTCATAGAGGAATTAAGGTTGATCCTGCAAAGGTAAATCAATCATGGATATGCCTCCACCCAACAACATTAGTTAGTTGAGAACTCTACAAGGAAGATTGCAGTCAATCTAAAGGTTTATTTCCTAGTTAGCAAACAAGATTCGCCCATTTCAACATTTTCTACGCAAAGGAGTTTCTTTCATATGGATTGCACATTGTCAAGAGGAATTTCAAAAAATAAAGGATTGTCTATTGACTCCAATTCTCATGCCTCTCATTGATGGTAGACATATAATCTTATACATTTCAGCCACGACATCAACATTGGGGGAATTAATAGCACAAAATGACAATGATAGAAAAAAGAGAGCTATCTACTATATCAATCATACTCTTGTAGGATATGAGCTTAACTATAGTCCCATTGAGTGAGCATACCTTGTAGTTGTTTTCAACACACAAAAGATTAGACATTATATGTTGAACCATCAAACAAAATTGATAGTTAAGATTGATCCTTTGAAGTATCTATTGAGAAAATCAACTTTGATAGGTCAGCTAGCAAAGTGGGTCATGATCTTGAGTGAGTATGACATAGAATATGTTGATCATAAAGAAATAAAAGGACAAGTGATAGTTGACCAACTTGCATATGCACTAATGATAATAGATCATCCTTTGGTGTCTGAATTTCCTGATGAATCCATCTTTGCAGTAGAAACTCCTACAATATGGAAATTGTACTTTGATGGGTCTTATAAAAATCATGGTTCATGTCTAGTATTCTTTCTATCACACCTCAAGGGGACTCCATTCCTAAGTCATATAGAATAGCATTCCCATGCACAAATAATGTGGATGATTATGAAGCATTATTGATAGGACTACTAAGGGGAGTTAAATGAAGAATCAAGGATCTTCAAGTCTATGGTGACTCCCAGTTGGTTATCCATCAAGTTAATGATGACTAGGATACAAAGGATGAGAAGCTTACCCCCTACAAGCACATGGTGGATAGTTTTAAGTTGTGCTTTAATGTTATTTGTTTTGAAAAAAAATTAAGGATTCAAAAAAAAGAAGTTGATGCAATGGAAACCATTGGATCTCTCTTGGATATTCCTAACAATGCCTCATAGTATGAGTTCTTGGTGGAATAGTTGTTGATCCCTATGTTCGAGGTCCCTGAATCGAAACGCATGTGTGAACTTGTTGGTATTGAATCTCCTTGGTACAAATAATTTTACAACTACCTTCATGACCGGTTGATCCCTTCTGACTTGTCCATAAACTAACGTAAGACCTTTATTTGGAAAGCCTCCAAATATGTCATCATCAGTGATACCCTTTACATCATAGCCTAGATAGCACCCTCCTAAGATGTCTTGATTCATATGAAGCACAAACAACCTTACAAGAGGTACACAATGGTATATGCAGAGCTCACTCTACTCGTCCTACTCTAGCCAAGAAGCTTATGTGAATGGGATACTATTGGCCTACCATAGAACGTGATGCCTACTACTTTGTGATGAAATGCCACCAATGTCAAATACATGGAGATCTTGTACATGCACTTGCTCGGGAGCTTCATCCACTTGTATCACCTTGTCCATTCTCTCTGTGGGGACTAAACTCATGGGAATGATTCATCCTACCTCTACTAATGATCATAAATTTATCCTTCTTGCAATTGAATACTTCACTAAATGGATTGAAGCCATTCCAATGACCTACATTACTGGTAAGAAAATATCTAAGTTCATACTTAACTATATCATATGTCGGTATGGTATTCCCCAATCCATTGTCACAGATAATGGCCATCCCTTCAAAAATTAGGATGTCTATGAATTATGCAAGATATTCCATATCTAGCATCATTTCACCACTCCATACTACCCCCATGGTAATGGTCAAATTGAGGCATCTAATAAGACCATCCTTAAAATATTAAAGAAGACTATCGATGATGCTAGTCATGACTAGCATGTCCAACTTAATCCTACATTATGGGCTTATCGTACCAACATTCGTACTCCCACAGGAGCCACCCCATATTCCCTTATCTTTAGATTCAAAGCCATTCTTCCCATTGAGGTCAAGTTACCATCCTTGAGGGTATCTATGCAACAATTTATTGGTGAAGAAGAGTACTGTATAGCCCATTTGTATGATCTATAGTTATTGGATGAGAAGAGATAGAATGCCTTAACCCATTTATAGGTATATCAAAACTATCTTCGAAGCAAATACAATAAGAAAGTTTGAGTAAGATACTTTGACATTGGTGACTTAGTCTTAAAAGAGAATCCTAAGAATCAGATGGATTGAGAAAAGCTTGGAAATTTTGAGCCTAATTGGTTGGGTCCCTACATCATCACAACAACATATGGGTCTAGTGCTTATCAGCTTTCTACTCCTGATAGTGAACCATTACCAAAGCCTATTAAAAACATGCACCTTCACTGGTATTATACATAGGTTCTAGAAAATCCCATCAAATTTCAAAAAATAAAAATAAAAAAATTGTCACCTTGATGAAACCTAGCAAACAGACATCTTGGTGACACCAAAAAAAGAAAAAATAAAAAAAATAGCAAAGATAAATAATTCATCCAATATTGAAGACCACTTTGGTGGTGCTTTGGATAATACCATGGTAAAAACTAGGAAAATAGGCGCCCTGTGTAGTCAGTGCTCTATTGTCTACCATCATTCCATATGGTTTTTCACCTCCGTTCACCCATCCTTCGCTTATCATAATAAAGATTTTTCATTCTTCCCATGGCTTGAGAACCATTAACATTTAGCATCCTTGGCCTTTCATACCCACCCATGATATGTTGGCATCCATTGATCCCCTCGTCCATAATAAATTGGTTCTATACCTGACTGGGGGCAGTTTCTTAACTTATGTCTTTATGGTATCCTACAAATCATATCAGTTTTGAGAATATCAAAAACCCAAAAAAATCATAAAACACCAAAAACCCAAAAAAATCATAAACATCAAAAACCCAAAAAAAATCATAAAACATCAAAAACCCCAAAAAATTAAAAAATACCAAAAATCCAAAATAATCATAAAATATCAAAACTCCAAAAAAAAAAGATTCAGAGTTTGTGTCAGTCCAAGTCCAGTCGAACTACGTTGCCTCTGCAACTTCACATAGGCAAGTCCATCTTAGATGAGCCCCCAAGGCACTAGGTCAGTCCTTTATGGTTTTATCGATCCAATTCAATCATAATTCACATCATAATAATGAGTTATACATGGTCCTTGTCTAGTCAAACTATGATGTCTCTGTGTGTATAATGTAGGCAAGGCCATCTCTCAATGAGCCCTCGAGGCACTAAGTCAGTCCATTAGGGCTTGTCGAGTCTATCTTGGTCCATTGTCATCCATCCTATAATAAGTTTTCCCTTGCTAAGGTCAACACTTCAGAAAAAAGAAAATATCTAAACCAAATCATGAATCAATAGATTAAATATCCAATTGATCTTCAATCCAAACCAATCAATTACCTAATCATCAATACTTGTCAAGTCAATGGTCTTATACAAGATGTGACATTGTCAAAGCCAAACTTGATATCTCATGTGACTTGTCGTATTTCTTGAAGTCAAAACTAGCCACATCATTTTGTCTTGTTCATGATGCGTCCTTCCTAAAATTGGACATTGTCATTTGTCAACTCTATCATTTCCTTATACAAGATATATCTTTCTTGAAACCAGGCATAATCAATTGGTCAATCCCATCATTCAATCAATCAACCTTGTCAATCTTGTCAATCAATCTTGTCATGCAATTAATCTATTCATTTGATAAATAGATCAATTCTATTAGTCAATCAATGAATCTCATCAATCAATCAAATCAATCAATCTCATCAATCGTATCTATAAATAAATTATGGAAAACAATCTAAATGGTTGTTGATTTTATTGGTCTAGTTGGTCTTATCTTTTTATTTTTCTTTAGTCATGTTACTAGCCACCTTGAGGATGTCCCAAGAAGGATTTAAAGGAGCAATGATGGATCATGACCTCTTTTTCTTTTGATTGTTTCTTGTGATTTGTCTTGACAAAAATACTAGGGAAATTTTTTCCTTAGTATGAGTCACGACATTCCTTGTCTGATAAGTGTCTATTTTTGCAAAGAGATAGCATTGCAAACCTTGGTATATGACATACCATGGTGTTTATTGTCCATTGTCTATAATTTTTACTGCCCAATGATGATAAACATGCAAGTCTAGAATATATCAAGTAAGAATATCAATCCCTTTTCATTTGACTAACTTCGCACTAACATCCATCTTCACCATACTCGCGTCTCTTATGTCCATAGTCATCCCGATGGCATCTTGTGACACACAAAAATATCCTGCATACATAATCATGCTAGAAGCATCATAGGCATCATCAGGAACGTGTTATGTCATCCATTCACATCAAAAAATATAAAAATATAGATAGCATTCCATGATAAAGCATCATCAATGAATCCAAATAAGCATTACATGTCATAATCGCATAAGTACCATCATGCATCCATAAACCGTTAGCATACATCTCATTACATGCATCCTACATCTTATCACATACATATCACATGGAAAGCATTCATATCATTGCACTTGCATACATCATACATATCCATATTATATCATATCATAACCATAAAGCATCCATAACATCATAAAGTATGCATCACATGTGCATCCACATAAGCACCATAATCATATAAAACCATCCTACATGTAGAATGCATAAATAAAAAAGTAATTTAACAATAAAGATTAAGTGCATTCATTCATACATCATAAGATAGAGAATCATATATAAGCATAAACCATACACCATCATCCGAGAATCATATATAAGCATAAACCATACACCATCATCCATAATACGTTAGAATATATAGAATCATCTTATAATCATATAAATGCATAACATAATAATAACATAATCCATCATATAGAAGCGTGCATAATAAATGGAACATCATGTAGTCACCACCAAAATCATGGATCTCGTATATATCAAAAATCAATGTCACAGTACAATATCAGGGTGAATCTTAAAAATGGAGCTAATGGGCTCAATAAAAAGTATACATGTCATTGTCTAATACAATGAAAAGTCTAGCCAATGCTCCCCCTGTCACATGATGGGGATGGTCCTATGGGAGGTTACATGTCATGTGGTTGATGGGAACATTATAAGGCACCATGTCCTAATACTGACAGCCAATGGTATGGTGAAGGCCAAGGTTGTGAGACACCCCCACTGCTCTGCAATTGCCTGAAATGTGTCCTTCTCTATGACCTTCTCATCACCTCTGAAAATCTCAACTCTCTCCACTTAGGTGGAACCTCTCTCTCATACAAGTCCATATAATACTACTCCCCTTGGATGGCCCTCTATAACTCTCAAGAAAAATATATCATCGAGCCATTGCATCTGTTGATGAAGTCTATGGCACTCTACTCTATGCTATGTACTTGAATCACATTCATGTCCCTCTCAACCCTTAGCTGATGTAGCTCTAACTATGCAACTTGTAGCTCTTCCACTATGCAACCATTGGCCTATCCTCTACCTCCTCCTCCATCACCTCAATGATGGGGATCTCCTCCAATTCCTCCATCACCACTCTCTCCTTCTCCTCCTCTCTGTCCACCATCTCCTCATCCCTCCCAACCTCTCCAACCTCAACATCCATACCAATGTTGACATCTGCTCTAACCTCTTCCTCCTACCTCAGTCCCTCTATTCTCACCTACTCCTCCTAATGAGGAGGAGCATCCCTAACACCCTCCTCTTGATGAGGAGCCTCCACTACCTGTCAACTATCGTCTCACCTTAGTGGATGAGATGAACATCTATCTCTGCCTCTGCCTCTTTCCCTACCTCCTCCATCCCCATCATCCCCTCCACATCCTCAACCTCCATCATCTCCCTGGACTTGTCCTTAGCTCTGAAGCCTATCTCTCATACCTCTCCCATGCCTTTATATAGGCATAGGCTGATCGAGATCTATTAATGGAACTAGCCTATGTTAGGCCCATTAGGCATCATACTCAATGTAGTACCTGCATCTGTAACCTCTACCCCAACACCCCATTGAACTAGCTGCAATCCATCTATATCTTGCTCTATAGTAACAACATGAATCATATCCCCCCATGGCTAAATCTCTCTACTAGATTGGACGAACTCTATAGTGCCCACTGGAATTGGTGCAAGAGCACCTAGGCCAAATCCAAACTTAGTTTACATAATTTTGGCTTGTACCTGATCTTGGCCAAATTAGGACTTCTTTATTTTATTTTTTTGGGCAGGTTGATCTTTCATTTTGTGTGGGAATAGTTAGTCACTAGGACTAAAACTCTCATTAATTATCTTTAGTGTTAAGTTCTTCTTTTGTTAGCTTAAGGCAGCAAGTGTTAGCTTTTAAAGTATTAAATTTTGTTATGGCCATATCCTCATTATTTGAAGATGCCAAGGGCAGTTCACATCATGGTTGCTCAAGATTGAAGAGTTGGAGATCCTAAAAAGAAGGAAAAAAGGTGAGGTTGCAATAATATTGCGTAGTTACATGACAATATTGCTTGGATTGCATGTAACTATTAGTGGTCTTAAGATTCCCTTAAAATCAGGGATATGGGAACGAGCAATCTTCCTTTGCATGGTGGAAAAAGACCTCAAGATAAGGGAATGGCTCGTAACAAAGAGGATTTCATCATTGTAATCGGTGTGTATGAAATAATAGAGAACGTTTAGCAGATTTCAATAATTTTCTGTGTTTTTTGGAAAACACGGTGTGTTTTGCGCAGTAAATCTTTTTAGGCGTTGTAATTTGACATAGCATTTTTTTTTGTAATTACAGAGCAGTATTAACATTTTTCTTTGTAAATAACTTTCATTTTGAGTGCTGATAGTGCTTGGTGTCCATGGTTCAGGCGGTGAAAGGAATATAGCCCTGTTTTGGCAAGAATCTTCAATTTCTAAATCTGCCCATGCTCTTTGAGAATAGTGAACTAAAAGGTGATGAGCATGTTAATTTTTCATTGTGTAAATGCTTAGTAGATAGGAAAGAGTGATTTTCATTTGATCTTTAGGTTGTTTAGAATAGAATAGTAGTTTAGGCTTCATAAATTATAGTTTGGGAAGTATTTATTTTTCAGTTTTGGAACAGTCACTTTTAGAATGCCTTCCCCATAACCATTGTCCGTGGGGTCCTCCTGAGACTGGTGTAGTATGGGAGAAGAGACAATTAATTGTACATATTTGATAGTAGGCAGCATGGAATGTAGGGCAGAAAGTATGACACCCAAACCCTAGGCGAGATACATGACCCGGTTAGGAGTTTGGAAAAGAGGAGTTAAGAATTTATGCAAGGGAAAGTGCCACCATACGGAGTCCGTACTGTACTAGGTGGGTTAAGGTGAGACTTTTACATGCAAAAGGATTTTGGGACTTCAATATGTCCACTAGAAGCAGTTTAGAAGAAGAAGGCACAGAAACCCTACAATTAGGTCAATTAGTCCTATTGTCCAAGAAGATGGGAATGCCCTGTACGGCAGTGACAGAGATCTGAAAGTTAGCAAGAGATTTAAAACTATAAAATGGGTGCTTGAAAGTGCCTTTTGTGTGGTAGGTTGTTTGGAAAATAATACAGAAAAAGTCAGAATATTGACTGGTAAGGGATACAAGGAATAGCCCCCTCCAAAGGCTATCTTTTGAAATCGGTAGGAATGGTCTTTGAGGAGCTTCCAAGATGGCTTCAAATGGTTATGAAATGCATCAGAGCAATGTCCCTAACTCCCCTACAGGTAGCCAAAGCATGGTGTTGGAGATAACATCTAGACTCTTCTAGGTGTTGAGAGGAGATTAGTAGTTTCAAACAAGGTGTTGGATCCTCTAAAGTTAAAGCACAATTGGAAACTCTTGGGACAGAGTTGTAGTAAGGTTCAGTTGTTGAACCAACTCAGAACAGAGCTTAGATCATTTCTAAGTTCATGGTGAAGGCAGAGTAGTTTCTTCTCTTGGTTTTGTGCAAGCAAACTTTGGAGGATTTTGTATACACCAGGAATCCCCTATCGCTCCCCAAACTATCATCGAACCCTCTCTTGTAGATATCACTCTATAAGGTGTTGAAGATGAACAATGTAACAAATCAAGTATCAAGTTTGATGATAATATGGCAAGTGATCAACATCATTTGCAAATGGGGTGTAGTCCCTAAATGGTCTCTAGATAAAGAAATCCAAAATGTAAATTGTGTGTTTTCAATATCCAATGTCACCAACATGAGTCTGTGTGACAAAACCTCCATATATAAACACATAAGGAAAAACTATCCCTAGTTTCCTTTACACAAGTAGTCAAAACACTGCAATATGCTCCCATGCCCAAATCATGAGAAGAGTCATGACACAACTAATAGATTGCACCCCTCGATATGCAACATCATGAAACTGAAAGTATAACATAGCTAACATATAGGGCCCCTAAGCATACACCATACTTCGAGTCAACATCCCAAACAACATCTCCCCCCATCCAACTAGAAATCCATGTCCCAGCCAATCTAGGCACACAACTCCACCAATCACACTGCAAAGGACAACAATGAATAGATCATATCTCTTTGCAAGAATATCCCATGTCGGATCTCATACTCCTTGACCCCGATCTCTACAATGTCCCCATGCTCAAAAGTACTCTGAATGGCATTGTATCTACACTAAAGATTGTAAGATATGTGTTGTCCTTGAATCAAAAGTCTAAGAATCCACCTCACATCCTCCAAAGTCATAGTAGCCTCCCCTTTAGGTAAATGAAATGAGTTGGTCTCTGAATGCCACTGCTCAACCAAAGTGATCAGCAAGCCCCTATTAGCCCGAATCACGAGGATGAAGGTAACATAGTATAATCCAAGGGTGTGTAACTGATCCCTCTCATCATCCTCTAGTCGCTCTCATAGTCTAAAGGTTGAAAGAAAACTCTCCTGAATATAGATAGGATGTAGTGCCACCAATGATCACAAGAAAGCACACTATGTCAATCAAAAAGTCCAAGCAAACCTATTTGACCTTGATCACAAAGAAAAAATTATCTAAAACTAGGGAAAAATCTAAATAGTCAAATGTGTTGCATTTTCTAGCATATGTAGCTCAAAAATCAAATGTGTTGCTAAATATTCATATGCATTTCATATTTGCAATTGCATCAAACACTCACACACATGTGATCTTCTAGTCAAATGCAGCATGCAAAATCATGTTTGCATTGCACAATTTCACATTTTTCATGCAAGCCAACAAATGAGTCTCAAAATGCACATGCATCATTTAATTCTTCAGTTGTGTCACACAATTTCATTTGTTTCAAAAACTAGATGTAGGTTTTTTGTTGCAATTATGTCGCATCGAGCAAATGTGTTGAACCACACCACTTGTAGTGAACTTGATAGCAAATATGGTGAACTTTCTACACTGAATCTAACTACCTAAATCTAAGCCCTAAAATCTAGCAAAAATTGAAAAAAATATGAAGTGAGGAAGGTGTACATACCACATCCCCTGATCCCTATAGCCATCTATAGGTCCTGACTTTGAATTCGCAATGTGCAACATGTGGTACTGGAGACATTTTGGCAATAGCTTCGTGCAGGTTTTCACTCAAACTCGCTATTCACTCAAGGTTAAAATGCATAAATGACCTTTTTACCACCCAAATTTACATTTATACCCCCTTAGGGTCAAATTTTTACCATCCTTTTTAGCTGGCTACATCAAATGTTGAGTCCAAACCCTAATGTGAACTTCCTGAAGGTCCATAAATTGAAATCTTTTGCTATCAATCTATCAAAAATTGCTTTTCAGAACAATTTCTCAAAAATTTCAAAAATTTGAAAAAAAAATATGATGGGGCATATGGGTCTATCCTGTCTTCATTAGGGTGTGCCAAGGCATGTTCTAAGCTGAATTTTCCTTTTTATTCTTTGATACAACATTTAGACGCCTTCACATTATATCAAAGAGGGGAAAAATGTCCCAAGCTTGCAAACATCATTTTTCCACATCGATTTCCCTTCTTCCCTTCATAATTGAATAATTTTAAATATTTATTTATTTTCAAAGTCACATTCTTCTATTAATTAAATAATTTTAATTATTTAATTAATTCATTTCTCCTTTGTTCCTCCTTCAATTAATTAAATAAATTAATATCTTTATTTAATTGTGTCACTAATATTTCTCTCTAAGATTAAATAAGTTCTCATTTATCTATTTGTTCATTCTTCATTATTCATCTATAGTTAAATAATTATTTTAATTATTTGGCTATTCATTTAACCTTTTCCCTCTACTGTTAAATAATTAATCTAATTTAACTATTTAGTGTCTTTATCTCATTTCCTCCATTTTTAATTAAATGGTTGCATATTAATCATTTTAATTAAACCCCCATTTCCCTCTTCTTCCATAAATAAATAATCATTTTTTTATTATTTAATTTATCACACCCTCTCCCAAATTAAATAATATGATTACTTAATGTGCTCCACTTTCCCTCCACTTTCTCTTTTGAATCTCCACCATTGATCACTTTTGGTCTTCTTTCAATCTTGACAGTTTATGCTTAGCCATCCCTAACCCTACCTCTTTGTGGTGCATGCAACCTTAACCATTGATCTTGGCATCCTTTTGGATTTCGATATTGACCATCTATTTGAGTAGATTTTATATAAAAGAGACTTGTCTCTCTCATTCCAACCTTACAACCAAAATCTCCAAAATTCTTGCTAGTCACTATCACATCATTGTCACTTGTAGGTACTTTCATACATAGCAAAATGGAGGAGATGCAAGGAATATGAATCAATTTTAGCATGGGAGTTTGATATATTTTTGTTCTTGTTTGATTTCCTTTTCTATTTTGTACTTTCTTATTTGGGATTGGGTCATTTTGGTTTAGATTTTTAGGTAGTTGTGGTTGCTATTGTGAATCTTTACCTTTTGATTATGATTTATACCCTATCCTACAACCACTATCTTTTATTTTCCAAATGTAACTAGTTTTTTTTCCAATTTCATGTGTGCTCTCTAAATATAGAGATTTTTGCAAATGTTGCAAACCACCACAAGTAACACATGATCCTTTCAAACATGACTTCTTATAAAAAATTGGCCATCTTCTCTTCTACGTAATACACTTGAAACAAAATATCTTGATGATTTAGGAGGGCCTTGTATACCAGATTCCTTAAAAAACATCGTTAGTATGTAAAGTAACACATACATGATGATAAATATCGTAATGCATGGAAAATTCAATATGCATCCTACAACAACATGTAATGTGTGCATGATTTATCTTAACATAAAAAGGTTTGTCCATTTCAAAAAACCTTTGACTAATTCTCACTTGAGGATAACTTTGAATAAAATTTTCATAAAATTGAGTTTGTCATATCTAAAAAGTATTTAGGATGTGGTTCACGATTTTGAGATCCTATTATCTTTCTAACAATGTCTCTTTGATTGGGTGAAACTCGTGTTATCTTGCCAAAAAAAATTAATTAGCACTCTTAATGCATCAACAACAACCATGTCTTTTTGTGTAATTCTACCTGAAAATTCCCATAGAGAATTACTATTAGGATCCTTAATTATTTCACATCTCCCAATGACATTTAATAGTGTTCTACTTATTTTTTTAGTGACCTACTTTTTTTGGTAATAAAACAAAAAAATTTAGTTTCATTGCTTACTATAGTTGATGTAAGACCACGTCAGGTAACATTGCTATCTTTAGCATGCGATGTTGAACCTATTGATTGATACACACTAATTATATTTCTTACAATAGTTCTTTCACCATTGGTATTTTATTATCTTAAGCCAATATCTTCATAGTGTCTCTAAAATTAAGTTTTTTAATCATTTAAACAAATAATTGGAACCTCCCAATTTCACTTAAGCTCTCAAAATAGTTTTTCCATATTTAATTAGCCATTTTTCTACAAGTGTGATTAGGAATTTTTTCAGGAATTGGTTTCAAAAAAATTCATCTATGTCAAAAATAATTTGAGGAGGTGTTATGATTGGTGTGTTCTTGGTTTGCATTTGGTACATTTGATTGATCATTCCTTGTCTCAATATGTGTGATGTTTGGCACTTTTTCTTGGTTTGCATTTGGTAGATTTGATCCATCATTTATATCTTCAATAGGTGTTTCGGTATTTGATTCTACATTAATGTCAATTGGTATAGATGACTTACCTTCTCCTTCAAAATTTATCATTTTAGGTAGTCTTTTCATGTGCTCCCTTTGTTTTTTCCTTTTTGCATCAAGTTATTTAGGTGGTCCTCAATTATTCCTTCCCATGGTTAATATCAATTGTTCCTAAATAAAAAATATGAATATATGTTAATAAATATTGTAGTTTGAACAAATAAGATTTACTTGATCAAATTACTTTAAAAAATATGAAATTACTTGAATGTATATGAAATTACTTTAAAAAATTACTCTTCTTTGACATCTAAATGATAAATTACTTAATCAAATTAACAAATTATCAATAAAATATGAAATAGTCATCAAAATTAACAATAAAAAATGTTATACAAACAAAAAATATTTAACAATCAGTTAATTGTCACATTTCAAAGCATTTCAATCATTTGAAGTCAAATTAAACAAAGGAATCTCTTACATAGTCAAAAAAACGTGCATAGAAAGGATAAGCCTATTACAGTGGGACCTTCAATGCAATTGTCATGTGATTTTTTAGTCATTACGAATGCATATAAACTAAACAAAATGCATACATGTTATTTTTCCATAAAATGTCAAAAACACATATGTTCTTTTAACTTAATAAAAACACGTACATGCTTTTAAATTTATAAAAAACATATGTGCTTTGCTTAGCTTTGAATTTGGAGGATGGATCTACCTTTACCAAACATGTACACGCTTTTAACTTAACAAAATGCATACATTCTTGCTTATTTTTGGGTTTGAATAGTGAATTTACCTTTACAAAACATATGTGTGCTTTTAACTAAACAAAACACGTACATTTTTTCTTAGTTTTGGGCTTATCATGGATTTAACTTACCAAAACCTTATGCACTTAACCTTAAACTATACCCATAATCCTAATATCTATACCCATAACCCTAAACCCTATCCCTTAACCCTAAACCATATAGAGAGAGGTAGTTCTAGGGAACTAAAGTCTATACCCTATACCGTATATCATCAACCCTAAACCTTATCCCTCAATCTTAAGAACTAAATCCAATAGGTTAAAACCCTAACCATATACTCAACCCTATACCCTCAACCCTAAACCCTATACCCTAAACAATCAACCCTAAACCCATAAACTATAGGCCTTACACCCTAAATAATGAATAATTTAGAGATATTAAAGGGTGAGAGGAGAGAGAGGCATGGGAGAGAGATAGAGAGAGGTGATATATAGAGAAGAGAGGTAGAGAAAGATATATGTGAGACAAATAGAAGAGATATCTACATAGGTAGGGAGGGAGAGGTAGATAAGGACATATGAGGGGAGGTAGATAGTGGAAAGAGAGAGGTAGATATAGAGGAGGGAGAGAAGTAAGATAGTGAATAATAGAAATGGGGAGGAGAGTAGAGAGGGGGAAATGTGAGACTTAACCCTAAACTCTATACCCATAACCCAAAACCCTATACCTATACCATTAGTTCCCTAAACCTTATCCATCAACCTTAGGAACTAAATCCAATAGGTTAATCCCTTAACCATATACTCAACCCTAAACCCATAAACCATAGGACCTACACCATAAATAATGAATAATTTAGAGATATTAAAAGTAGAGAGAGAGAGAGACATGGGAGAGAGATAGAGAGAGGTGATATATAGAGAAGAGAGGCAAAGAAAGAGATATGTGAGATAGATAGAAGAGAGATATACATAGAGAGGGAGGGAGAGGTAGATAAGGATGGATGAGGGGAGAGACTAGAAGGGGAGGTAGATAGTGGAGAGAGAGAGGTTAGATAGAGAGGTAAATCTAGAGGAGAGAGATAAATAAGATTAATAACAATAGATATGGGGAGGAGAGTAGAGAGGGGGAGATGTGAGACTTAACCCCAAACTCTATACACATAACCAAAAAACATATACCCTATACCGTCAGTTCCCTGAACCTTATCCCTCAAACTTGGAAACTAAAGCTAATAGGTTAAACCCTTAACCATATACTCAACCCTATACCCTATACCCTAAACCCATAAATCATAAGCCCTAAAGACTAAATAATGAATAATTTAGAGATATTAAAGGGAGAGAGGAGAGAGACATTGGAGAGAGGTAGAGAGAGGTGATATATAACAAAGAGAGGAAAAGAAAGAAATATGTGAGATGGATAGAAGAGATATCTACATAGGGAGGGAGGGAGAGGTAGATAAGGATGAATGAGGAGAGAGATAGAAAGGGGAGGTAGATAGTGGAGAGAGAGTTTAGATAGAGAGAGGTAGATCTATAGGAGAGAGAAGTGAGATAAAGAACAATAGAGATGGGGAGGAGAGTAGACAGAGGGAGATGCGAGACTTAACCATAAACTTTATACCCATAACTTGAAACCCTATACCCTATATATCGTCATTTACCTAAAACTTATCCCTCAACCCTAGAAACTAAAGCCAATAGGTTAAGCCCTTAACCATATACTCAGCCCTACACCATATACCCTCAACCATAAACCCTATTCCATATACCCTCTTGACCCTAAACCTTGTCCCTCAACCTTGGGCCCTAAGGCTTGTTGGAAACATGAGCTTTATCATTGGGAGATTGTTGGCAACATGAGAATGATGATGTATGGATGGAGATTGATGAGCACAACAATATATGGTGTTTTCATTTATGGTAACCCATGATAGAGATGTAGAAGTGTTGGTTTGGAGAAGACCAAAAGTTTTGAGATTTTCCTAAGTCCCAGAGTGTAAATTTAGTGTTATAGTGAACTAGTTTTGTAGTATGCACTGCTCCGCTATGTAGAATCTTGTCAAGTTTTTTAGAGGTAATATTGGTGTGTGTTGGAGGTTTCTAAATCTAAATATTCAAGGTTGTATTTCTTCTACATTTGAAGATAATGTTGACAGAGTATCATATTTTTAATGGCAGCATTACTTGTATAGAGTGTATGTTGGAATGCTCCGCATTCCACCATAGATGAATATTTTGCTATGTAGTTTTGAGGAAATGTTTACAAGTGTAAAAATTATGTGCTCCAAGTGGCAAGTGTTTTGGTGGTCCACATGTTGAGTTGTGAATGAACAACTAGTTCATTTAGTTATGGATTCACCAATTTTTTATATGGTGCCAACCTAAGGATTTTGGGGTCGTGCGAATTTGAAGTATATAAGGAGCAGATTTATGGAAGTGATTATGGGTCATTCCAACCTATTTTTATGTTATACATGTTTTTTTGTTTTGCAAAGTGTGTGTGTTAAATTTTTAAGTTGACAGGTTATGTGGTACACGGTTCACAAAATTAGGCCGGCCTAATTGATGTTTTGATTGGTTGTGGTATATATACAAGGTTGATTCATTGTGTGAATGATAATTTTTGATAAGTGCAGAGTGTGTGTACGAGATCTAATGTAGTGTGAAGTGCGAAAGGTGTAGTGGTGAAGTATTAAGTGTGTTAAGTCAGTATTTAGACCTTAATTGGAACTTTATTTTTAGCATGTTATAGA
Organism: Sequoia sempervirens; assembly: GCA_007258455.2. Taxonomy (NCBI): domain Eukaryota; kingdom Viridiplantae; phylum Streptophyta; class Pinopsida; order Cupressales; family Cupressaceae; genus Sequoia; species Sequoia sempervirens. Next base: position 18,350 of record VDFB02284883.1, read on the forward strand.
TGCATTATTAGTAGTTCATTTTGGAAGTGATCTACCCTTTCTTCTATATTTTTCTATTCTAGGTAGTGATCCCTTGGTAGTGAGCCACCCGGTAGTGAGCCATTCTCTCTTTTCTAGATAGTGAGTCCTTGGATAGTGAGTCCACCTTTAGGTATCAAACATTGTAGTTGGCTATATTATATTGTGAGCTAATCCTCATCATGGTTTTCCCCTTTCTAGGGTTTTCCACATAAATTTTGTGTTCTTGCATTCTTTGATGTGATGCATGCTTTATATGTTCCTTTCATTTACTACAAGTTCAATATAATGCTTTGAATGAATGCTTAAGTTGATAAAGTGAATGAATTTTCATGAATACTGATTCACCCCCCTCTTAGTATTTTGGGTGTTCAAAAATTGGTATCAGAGCTTGGTTCCTTCTATTGGCTTGATCGTTGGGGTAGATATTGGAAGTACAACACATGCTTACAAGGAAGTATCTGATCCCTCTGGAAGAGATTATCCTTTAAGGGTTTATTGAAGAAGATATTGAAGTTGATATGGAAGGAGAACTCAAAGGAGCTCTTGATGATTTAGATAAAGCATAATTTGAGAGAAAAGATCTAAAAGAGAATCTTAAGGATGGAGATGAGTATACCAAGAAGTTGAGAGAGAAACTCAAGAAAGATAATGAAATATTCAAGGAAACAAATGAGAAGCTCAAGTAATCAAATGAAACAATCATTAATCTAAAAGTGCAAGTTAAAGAAGGAAAATGAGTTGAAGATTGCCTAAATCCCAAATTGAAAGATAAATCTAGAGAATGTTCAAAGCTAGAACAAGAGATTGTAACTTTGAGATCGGATCTAGAGAAAGCAAAGATTCAAGAAGACAAATTCAAGAAGAGTTCCACCTTGCTTGATTAGATGGTTGAAAATTAGAAGGATTCTAAGGATAAATAAGGATTAGGGTTTGAAAAGGAGAAAGTTCAAAGGAGAATCAGACTTCAAAAAATGCTAAAAATAAGAATTATAAGAAGAGCAATGTTAGGCAAGTACAGAACCAAAAGAAGTATTTCAAAAGACCTCTTATTAGACAACCTGTTGCACAAAGGTATTCATATTTTAATGGTTACTATTATTCTTGCAATAAGTTTGGACATAGAGTTGTAGAATGTAAAAGAAAAATGAATTTGAATGTTCAATCATTTTCTAGTCAATGTTATACATGCAATAGATTTGGTTATAAAGCTATGGAATGCAGAAGTCAAATGATGAATGGTTACAATAGTGGTATGATGTTTCAATATTTCAATGGTTATTGTTATACATGCAATGGATTTTGAAATAATGATTTTGAATGCAAGTCTAAAATTGCAAAAAGTAAGTTTGTTCAACAAAATGTTATCATATTTCATAAATGCAATAAATTAGGACATAGGTAAGTTTTTCAGATCTAAGAATGTGAAACCCTCTATTTCACAAAAGAAGAAGATTGATCTGGTAGAGAAGATGTTGCAAAGACAGTTTTTGTTGCACCAAAAGATCAACTTGTTAATTCTTGATACATTAGCCAGAGTTAATGAATCCACGAGAGGCAATTAAGCCATGTCATGAACCCAAGCATTGTGTTGCACAACACAATGAGACCAAGGGTGCACACCTTGCAACAATCCCCCCAGCGCAAGCGACGGGTTCGAACCCATGACCTGGGCTCTAATAATTGTTGCAAAGATAATTGTTGTTGCACCAAAATATCGGCCTGTTAATGCCCAATACAACTACTAGAGTTAATGAATCCATGGGAGATGGTTAATCCATGTCATGAACTAGATCATTGCATTACATAGCATAAGGATACCAAGGGTGCACACCTTGTAACAGAAGAAGATTGATCCAGTTGAGATGAAGAAGGAAATGAACACAATCTGGAAGAAGAAAGAAGAAAATAAAGTGAAAAGTGAGTTTTTGCCAGCCCCTGGTGTAGATGTTTCCTCCAAAAACTAGATAAAGAGCTTTGGCTTAGGGGAAATTTTAGAAAAATATCTTTAAGCCCTCACCACAATGTGGTGTTGATGCTTTCAAAACATTGGTACATGTGTAGATTGACATGGTTGATCTATTGGTGGTATACCCAGTATGAAATATCTTGTTGCAAAATTTTGCAAAGTGATTGAAGGTGTCTATGATAACATAGTGAAGGTTTGCCAAATTTTGACCTAACTCTCTCAATTGTAATCAATGCAGTTTAGGTCACTAAAAAGGTGTTTATATGTGATTTCACATATTACTAAGTCATTTGTGATCAAGTATTTGTATAGTGAAGAGCATAGTAGAGGAAATTTGAAGCGATTTTGAAGTGTTGTACGAAACCCTATTGGTGAAGAAATTTTTCTTGCTAAACCCTAGTTTCAAAGAAGGTTTAAAATGTTTACTCCACAAGTTATTGATGTTTTGGTGCGGCCAAGACCTAAATTTAAGAAGAACCCATATAAATCAATGGAGATGGATCCTAAACAAGCATTTTCAAGGGTTCCATATGGTGTGATGCACACAGAGGATGTGTGAATCTATATCCACACAAAAATGGAAGAATATAATCATACAAAGATGGCATAATACTAGATAAATGAGTTTACTAGTGATGATTTTGAATTAAAACCTAAATTTGAGAGTTTGACAAAGAAGAAGATGGATGTATGGAACAAATTTCCAAATTTATTCTATGAGGATTCAAGTGGGTAAATTTTGTGCTCAAAAAAATTCATGATAAGTTCATGTGGTTGGATATGCCACACATGATAAACAAGGAAGTTATTAGGGTTGTTACAAGGTTGTGCTCAAATGGACCCATTTCAACAATCAAAGACATGAAGAATGATGTGGTAATGAAGCTCACTAATGAAAAATTTGACAAATGTGCCCTAATGGTGAAGGATATTTATGATCCAACATGAAGTACGCATCAATGATGATTGAGTACAAGATATTTTCTACAAATAGAGAGAACTTTGTGTTAGCTACCTCTATTCACACTGCTCACCAAATGATGAAAGAAGGTTTGGATACTAATTTGTGTGAACTCCTGAGACAACAATTGATGGAGAATATTTAGAAGACCAGGGAATCAAGGTACCCCTTCTGATATGGTACGCTAATTATATGTTTTTTTTTTTTTTTCTTATAGAAGTTCCTAGTGCAAATAGCGTTGTATGGTTGGACAATATTCCTATTGCTATTTAGATTAGAAGACCACCTAAGAAGCTTAGGGAATCTCGAAACCCAAAAACCTATGTTGTGTAGTTTCTTCAATGCTTTTTAAGGTAAAATTCAAGAAAAAAAAAAGGATATGAACAAAAAAATTTGAGAAATATAAGTGATATAACCTTCATGGTTAGCAGAGATCACTACATTATGGAAGTAGTTCAACCCAAAATAGTTTGGGATCCAAAGCTTGGATATGAAGTAATTGAAGTAGAGCTTACAAGTTTTGCTAAAGTTGTGTTGAGAAAACCAAGAGATGCATCTATGGATAGATTTGGTATAGTTACAAAGAAATCTAGTCAGGTGAATCTAGAAAAGAACAAGAAGGATATTGAGACAAATGTGGAGAAGATGAAAACTTAGTTGGAAGAGATAGTGAACACTCTTAAGGGTTCTATATAGAAATCAAAATCTACTACTATTGCTCTGTAGGGTACTCCTAGCACAAGAAGGTCGATTAGGACCTCTTCCCCCTCTCCCACTATTTCTAAATCCTATAGAATAAAGGCTATAGGAAGTTCAAAGAAGAAAGAAGCATCTGGCTCATCTAAGAAACAAATGCCTCCTAAGAGGAGAAGAAAAGAAAAGGCCACCAAGGAGAAATACATTAGTTGTGAGGATGAGGAATATGTAGAAGAAGAAGGACCACAATTAATCTAGAAGAAGATGCCTCAAACTACTGTGAAAGAGACTAGTGCAAAGAGAACAAAGGTTAATACTGTAGATACTAGAGTGAAGAATAGGTGGAAAAATAAAAGAAAGCATTTGTCATTTAGAGAAGAGAAAATAAGTTTGGAGTAGAAAAAAATATCCTAAAGGGAAAGAAAAAAGAAAAGTATCCTTTGATAAGGGAACATAGTCCCTTTAAATTTGAAGCACTGTTTAATAGCATTTCAAAATTTGGTCTCTTGGAAGAGACAACTAAAATGTATATGAAGTCTAATGATGAAGATAAGGAAAAATTTGAGGAAGCTATTATCAATTATATGGTAATATTTGACACTATTTTAGATAAAATTAAGGATCAATTGCCTGATTACTTGAAAAATGTTTTAATTACAGGAAGGTAAGAAGCTATTGAAGAAGATGCAAAGATAAAGGCATTTTCCTTGGAGAAGATTGGTTCTTCTCTAACACATGAAGACATATGAAAATTATCTAAAATATATAGTAGGAAATTCAGAACAAAACAAAGAGTTAACACTCTAATGAGCAAAGCCAAAGAATCCATTGAAAGATTGAAGAATGAGACTCTGTGAAAGGTTGAATAACTAGCTAAAGGGTTGGGAGTCCCTCCAAATAGTGAAGAAAAATGCAACATAATACATCTATCCTCAAAATAAATGAGCCTAATAATGTACAACATGAGCATTTACCCATGGATGATGATGTGCAAGAAGACATGGATACAAATAATACACCAAACAAGAAAGACACTGAGCAAAGAGAAGAAGATAAAAAAGAAGTCATGTAGAAGAAAAAGGCACAAAAAGATGAAAACTTTCCCCCTCCGGATGGTGAGAAGTCTGCAGAAGAAGAGAAGAATGTTGAAGAATGCTCTAGTAGTGGAGAGGAGGAAGATAAGAAGGAAGAAGAAGCTACAAAAACTATTGGTGAATCCTCAAGAGCCTCTATAGATTCTTTGAAGCATTTATTAGATATGCAGTTGCAGTTTGAACCAGTGGTGTCTGCATAGCTACTATAGATACCCATGTAGCAAGGATAGATGGATATGAGCAATATTTCTCCCCTGCACAAACTACAACTTGGCAATGTTTTTCAAGCCTCTAGAAAGAAGGAAAAATTGCAAATACACTAAAAGAGTACAAAGTTGACTGAGGAAGTAGTTAAGGTACTACAAGAAGGTATTCTTGATGCAATTGTTGATGATTCCTTGTTTGGTGTGTAAAAGTTGAAGTTTTTGTTGAATTCCTTTAAGGATTATTTTGTCGGTCTAGATGAGAAATTGGAAAATGAAATGGAAAAGAAGGTCAATGATAAGATATTGACTTATATTTCTAATAAATGTAGTGTTGCACATGGAAAGTTGTAAGGAAACTTGAAGAAAGTTTAGAAATGTCTAGAAGAAGATAAAGTTTCATTTCAATCTTTCTTGAAATGGGCTAGCTCCACAAGGATCATAAAATATCAAATGGATTCAATTGAGTCACAAATAGATTAGGTCTTTGATGCTTATGGTTTGGCTAATGATGTAAATGGTGCAACAACTGCAATAATTGAGAAATTGCATGGATAGTTCTTCCTACTACAAGAACAAAAGAGAAAATCATTATGTAGTATAGCCAACATAGAGACTTGGTGAGTGTAAGTCTTACATCCTTGACTAGAGTGCTTGTTAGTGAAGATAATATGGAGCAGAAGAATCCAAAGCCTAGTTCTTCATATGGAGAAGATCTTATTCAATTTGAGAATTAGCATAGTATACTTTCCTTCACCAAGAAGGATTGGGAGATAGGAAATAAGGACTAGGGGGAGCACCTCACAAAACTAAAGGTGTCTAAAAAGGGTATTTTACCCTCTGATAGTTGAAGGTGTGCATTTATGTTTTATTTATGTAGAAGTATTAGATACTATTACAGTACATTTTTTGTCATTTTTTATGGATAACATTGTTAGGGTGAGCCACTTGATATTTCCTAAGGAAAAGATTGCTAGAGAAGTGTGTTGTATAGGATAGATGCATTAAGGGGGAGTTACTGTTATGTATATACATATAAGTGAGAGAGAGAGTATGTATGTATGTTTAGTGAGACCTTTTCCCTTGATGTCAAAGGGGGAGAGTAATAAAGGTGGAGAGTAGTTCGATTAGTTTGAGTAGTTTTGGAGAATGAGAGCATGTTGCCATCAATGATAAAGGGGGAAATTGTTGGAAACGTGAGAATGATGATGTATGGATAGAGATTGATGAGTATTATAGTGTATGGTGTTAACATTGATGGAAAACCATGGTAGATATGTAGAATTTTTTTTTGGGGAAGACCAAAAGTTCTGAGATTTTCCTATCCCGGAGTGTAGTTTCAATATTATAGTGAACTAGTTTTGTTGTTTGCATTGCTCTGCTATGTAAAATCTTGTCAAGTGGTTTTTAGGTAATATTGGTGTGTGTTGAAAAATATTCAAGGTTCTATGTCTTTTGAAGTTGAGGATAATGTTGACAAAGTATCAGCTCTATAATGGTAGTGTTACTAGTACAAAGTGTTGTTGGAATGCTTTGAATTCCACCGTAGATGAATATTTTACTATGTGGTTTTGAGGAAGTGTTCACAAGTGTCAAAAGTATGTGTTCTCCAAGTGGAATTTTTTTTGGTGGTCCACGTGTCAAGTTATGAATGAAGAGTTGGTTCATTTAGTTATGGCTCCAGTAGTTTTGTTATATGGTGTCGACCTAAGGATTTTTGGGTTGTGTGGAGTTGAAGCATGTAAGTAGTAGATTTATGGGAGTGATTATGGGTCATGCTAGCCTATTTTTATGTTATACATGTTTTGGTATTTTTTCAAGGCGTGTGTGTTAGATTTTTAAACTGGTAGGCTATGTGGTACATGGTTCAAGCAATTAGCCCGACCTAATTGATGTTTTGGTTTGGTTTGGTGTATATACAAGGTTGATTCATTATGTGAATGAAAATTTTGTATAAGTGCAAAGTGTTTGTGTGAGATATTATGTAGTGTGAAGTGTGAGAGGTGTAGTGGTGAAGTATGAAGTGTGTTATGTTAGTATTTAGAGCTTAATTAGAGCTATATTTTATTTTTCTATTCTCAACAGTGAGCCCTTGGAAGTGAGCCATTCTCTCTTTTCTAGACAGTGAGTCCTTAGACAGTGGGTCCATTTTTTTGTATCAAACATTGTAATCAATTATAATATATTGTGAGCTAACCCTCATCGTAATTTTTCCCTTTCTAGGGTTTTCCATGTAAATATGGTGTTCTTGTGTTCTTTGATGTGATGCGTGCTTTATATGTTCCTTTCATTTACTACAAGTGTTGGACCCACAATTTTCGTTGCACCAAAAGGTTGACCTATTAATTCCTTATACAATTGCCAAAGTTAACAGATCCACAAGAGGTAGTTAGTCCATGTCATGAATCCCGAGAGGAGTGCTAACCAGTTGCCAACAATCTCCCCCCCCAACATTACCTGAGGTGATTCAAATCCATAACCTTTGGCTTTGTTACCAATTTTTGGCTCCACGGTTGTCGTTGCACCAAAATTTTGACCTGCTAATGCCTAATACAATTGCTAGAGTTAACGGATCCATGGGAGGCAGTTAGTCCATGTCACAAATATTGAGGGGAGCATTGACTAGCTTCCAACAACAAGTTCAATATGGTGCTTTGAATGAATGCTTAAGTTGATAAAGTGAATGAATTTTAGTGAATATTGATTCACCCCCCTCTCAATTTCCAGGTGTTCAACAAGGCCTATATAATAAACCCTCAACCATATACACTCAACCATAAACCATATATTATATACCCTCAGCATTAAATCCTTGTGTCAATCCTATGCATTTGATATACATTGTAGTTAAATTATTGCATTCCAAATACACCTAATATCATCTTATCCCTTCTTTCTCATCACCATAATTTCTCTTTCCCAATGATGGATTGTATGCGCACATTCATTCTCTATTTCTTTGATATGTCCCTACACTTAAGATGGTCACTCGGTCTTCATCTCCATCCAACTCATCTCATCATTGCATTTTCATATTAAGTGTAGGTTTGTTATTCTAAGCATCTTATCATCATTACATTTTTTGAAGTTTTTATATTTGTTATTTGAAGAATCTTATCATCATTGAATTTTTATCTAAAGTGTTTACATTTTTTATTCTAAGTATCTTGTAATCATTTCATTTTCATCTTAAACGTGTATATTTGTTATTTTAAGCATCTTATCCTCATTTCCTTTTCATCTTAATTGTTTATATTTATTATTCTAAGCATCTTATCATCTTACATGTTTATTGCATTTCATATCCACAACATACATATACATTCTTTATTAGATACATTCTAGATTCATTTCAAACCATATACATATATCTACATTAGTATTCACCTTCATATGTCATAAATCACATACACTAGTACAAACATCAGTACTAGTACAATGATATCATAATCATTATTATCATAATTCATTCTTAATCATCATATAGCTTATCTCCTTGACCTCCTTAATCTCGTTGATCTCCTCGACTTCCTTGATCTAGTTGTTCTAGATGTTCCAACCCTTGGGTGATCTATATAACTTAACAAAACACGTACGTTCTTTTAACTTAACAAAACATAAACATGTTTTTCTTAGTTTTGGGCTTACAATGGATTTAACTTACAAAAACCCTATGCATTTAAACCTAGCACCTATGCACTTAACCCTAAACTTTATAACCATAATCATAAACCCTAGATACCCTATACTATCAACCCTAAATCCTATGTACCTCAATCCTAAACCCTACACTTAAACTTAGGTCATAAATCCTATACACTCTACCTTAGACTTTATACCTTCAACCCTAAACTCTATACCCATAATTTAAAACCCTATACTCTTATAGTGTCAAATCCCTAAACCTTATCCCTCAACCCTAGGAACTAAAGCCAATAGGTTAAACCCTTAACCATATATTCAACCCTAAACACTATACCCTCAACCCTAAAACATATACCCTAACCCTCAATATTAAACCCTATCTCTCAATCCTAGGTATTAAAGCCTATAGGATAAACCCTCAATCCTCAACCCTATACCATATACCATAATGACCCTAAACCTTATCCCTCTTGATCTTTGACCCTAAGGCCTATATAATAAACCCCCAACCATATACACTCAACCCTAAACCCTATATCATATACCCTCAACCCTAAACCATATCCCTCAACCCTAGGCCCTAAAGCCTAGAGGATGAACCCTCAACCCTATACACTCAATCCTAAATGATATACCCAACACTATACACTATATATCATATACCCTTAAATATAATCCCTACATTCAGCTCTAGGTCATAAAACATATACACTCTACACTAATCCTTATACCTTCAACCCTCAAGGTTCCTATACCCTCAAACCTAAACCTTAAAACTCAATCTTATACTCTCAACCCTAAACCCTATACTTTATATCATCAATCGTAAACCCTACACCACATGACCTAAACCCTAATACATAAACCTTATAGCCTATACGTTAAACCCTAAACCTCAACATTAAATAATTTAACACTAAAACCTACATAATTAAATTTAATCCCTAAACCCTCAACTCTCAACTCTCCATCATAAACCATCAAGAACATGATGCTTATAGAGATGTAGAGAGAGTTAGAGACTGAGGTGGAGGGAGAGAGATTTGGATAGTTATATTCAAGAACATGATGCTTTTAGTGTAGGAAAAAACACGCTCACCTTTGGTATAATGCTAATATGTTATACAAGAATTTCTATAAGGCTAACTATAAAATATAGTGAGTAGATCAAAATATAGATATATATCATGTTTATCAATTCATTATAAAAGAAAACTATCTATGGATTATTACCCAAGGTCATCCTTATGGTTTACTAAAGGGAAACCACTTAAGAGGACTAATTTACTCCAAATGATCTTACTACGAAAGGGGTATTATTATTATTTTTACGTAAGTAGACAACTTAACTCTATGATAAAACTAACAATCTTAAAATCCTCCTATTGTAAAAATTAAATCTAATTGAAGGCACACTTATAATGCTTATAATAACCGATTACTATCTTGTTTGATTTACGATTGAATTTTGGCATATATATTATCGAAGTGAGAAAGTAACAATATATTTTAGATAAAAATAGTGGTACATAAACATAAAATTGAGATTATGTTGATCTTCCTTTGCATACATAAACACAGTTTCCCAATTTTCCCAATTTTAAATTTTAAAAATATATATTGTAATGCCAACTATACTAATTTCCTCTAAAATAAGATACTCGGTGATTTTATTTTTATCCCCTCTTTAATAATTTCATTTTCTCTACATGTTTCATGAACCAAAAATTTATTTATTTTCTTTATGTGTTTACCTGTAATTTTACAAAACACGTATGTGTCTTGGCATATATAAAACACGTGTTTTGTCTTCCACAAAACATGTATGTGTTTTGGGTTGCACAAAATATGCATGTGTTTTGGATTACACAAAATGCGTACATGTTTTGGATTGCACAAAACATGTGTGCATTTTGGCTTGCACAAAACACGTACGCATTTTGTATTGCACAAAACACATACACGTTTTGGCTTCTACTTAGGCTTGGATGGTTCAATTGTGTCATTTTCACATGATTTTCTCCTCCATTCTCATTTTTCAACTTGCTCGTCATCAGGTTTACACATTATAAATCAAATCTTAGTAAAATTACCACCATAATTTCACACGTCTTCTAAGCTTTGTAACCATATAATTTTTTTAGTTTTGAACTACATTAACACATTTATTTTTAATTTCTTTCACTAATGTTTCCATAGTTATTAGAGACATTTGTATTGATTTTTTTAATAAATTTTGACCTACTTGTCCAAATTTTAAAAATATATATATCATGCTTGTTCTACACTTCATTCTTTAGACATTAGATTATTTTTTTTGTATTTTTTATCATTTCGGTGCAAGTTATGTGACACACACACTCTGTGATGTGATTTTCAAGATGCATCCACTTTGAAAAATCATAAAAAAAATACTCAATAAAAATTATAAAAAATAATACAACTTCTAGTACTCACTCTTAACTATATTTCTACTAATAGGTTTTTGAAAATACTAAATGCAACTAAAAAAATTGAGGGGCACACACCAAACACTATGTTATGTTTTTCTGAAAAAATAGGAACGCTTTTGTGTTCTTGAAGAATTTGATCCTCTTAATCTTATCTATTTTTGAAAAATTTAAGTAGTTTAGAAACTAGATTTGGAGTACTACAATTCTTGTTCTTTTGGTATCTTCAAAGTTTGAGTGCATGAATCTCAAATTACTCCTCCAAGTTTAGGTTTAGTGGGGCACTTCCATGCTCTTCTGAATATATCTGATTTCCCCTCGCATTCTCATAAATTTGCTTCCACCCTTTCTTCCCACAACTTCTTCTCCTTGGAAACTTTGCAAAACCTTTCACTCAATGCAGATATACCTTCATCACCCTCAAAATATTACAATCCTAGTTCCCCTCAAAATCTTGCATCTACCCCAATGACCTATGTTTCCTACAAGACTATGAATGGAAATATTTTCTATGTAAGCCAAACATATTCCTTACCCCTTGGAATTTTTGTAATATCCATATCAAGGTGATAATTCCATAATTGTGTAATTTCATTAATTTCTCTTAGATCTCCAAAATTAAAATTGATATCCAAAAGGGTGTTGAACTTTCACAATTGGAAAATCCCTATCCAAATGAGGGTTAGATTTCTGAAAAAGGCCAAAATGGAGGTATAAATCCCAAAAAACCATCAAGACTACAACCACTTTTACAACTACCAGATCTAATATGTGAAGTCCCCATAAATGATCTATAATGATTTATCACAAATTCTAAGGGGGGAAATGATTCCAATGCTAAATTTATGAATTACAGGCCTTCTTTCAATTAGAGGGCCATTCGTAATCATATTTTGTAGTAGATTTTAGGGATTTTTTGACACTTCATCTAGGGATTCATCAATGTTGAGGAATGCCTATGGTGTCAAGAATGTTTTCTCATGCCTCTAGCTCAGTATTTCATGTACACTTGTCTACAACTCATTGGATCGAGTTGTGTCTATGGTTTTATGTCTCTTCCATGTGCTCCTTCTTTATCCTATATCATTTTGATGTATAGGAACCACTTTATGATAATTTTTATGAGCTTTATTTTTCTAAAAAGACTTACATGCTCTGCAACTCTACTATTGTAAAAGGCTTTGTGCCTATAAATCAATTAAGTTGGCCTATTTTTACCTCTTCTCACTTTTGATGCATTGTGTAAAATATTCTTACCTTCATATTTGAATGAATATTGATCATTTTTAAAATATATAGTATGAAATTTTTTGCAGCAATTATGTGTGGATTTTCTCTTTCCCTCTTTGTTCTTGTCAAACCCTAACCTTTATACATACTTCTAAGAGCTTGCAGAGTAGAGACTTGTGAGACTTGTGTGAGTCCTTATGGATGCTTTATTTGATTCTTTATGTTGTTGTGGGTAGTTGTAGTGGGTAGGAAGAAACACTAATTAATCTAGGTGCATCACCACCCTTTCCCTTTTATGCATTCCCTCTTACCCTTTCCCCTAGAGAAATAATAGAATAAAATTAATTTTTAGGTTTAGTATGTGTTGGGTTAGACCAAAACTATTTCATCTAGATTAGATAGGAAGTATACCTTCTCTAGATGTTTCTATCTCAATTACAAGGGTCCCACATCTTGATATCATACTTATTTTTCAATAGAAGGCTAAAGAATAGGTTCAACAATGGTGTATTCTATGAGACAATGGTTTCATGATATTTATATCATCCACTAAAGGTTTTTGGTATGCTATTTAGTGCATCTTTCTTTTTAGGGTATTACCTTCAACACCACGGCAACTTTGTTGTTCAAGTAGTCCCAATGCTTGAAGCTTCTAACTTGTGACTCTACTAGTATGTACGTGATTTCCTTAGTTGAGAATATTGGGAAAATGTCTCAATCTTGCAATTATAAAAAGATTTATTTTTGATAAGTGAGAATTTTGGGGTGGTGTAGGGGCACCCCCATGCAAGGTTTGGGGGCTCATCCCTCAACAGGGGGTTTGGGGGCCATGCACCCCAATGGGAGTTAGAGGATAATACCCTCGAAAACCATATTTTATGTTGATTATTGTAAATCTAGATTATTCATCATTAGGTCTCATATCTTATGGTACATATTTTTTGTCTTGTATTTCCCTATAAGGCAACCCTATTTTAGAGGGAATTGTATTAAAATTGTGCATTATGATGTATTCTAGTAGTTTGGTAGTGGTCATGTTGCCTTTGGATCTTTGGTTGGTGATACTCCTATGAGAAGCTTGCTTTGCAATTATATTATAATATTCATGATTTATGAATAATATATTGGAAAAAATTTGGAGTGTGGGGTTTCTCTCTTGAAAGGGTTTTCCCCATGTAAACCATTATGTCATGGTATGCATGATATTTTTAGAGGGAATTACATTACAACTATGCTTTATGATGTATTATAGGAATCTAATAGTGGTCGTGTTGCCTCTGGATCTCTGGTTGGTAATACTCTTGTGGGAATCTTGCTTTGCAAGTATATTGTAATCTTCATGATTTCTGAATAATATATTGGGAAACTTTGGGAGTGTGGGATTTCTCTCCCAAAAGGATTTTCCCCACATGAATCACTATGTTGTATGCATGATATTGATATTTATGTTATGGTATGCATGATATTTTTAGAGGGAATTGTATTACAACTATGCATTATGATGTATTATGGGAGTCTAATAGTGGTCATGTTGCCTCTGGATCTCTGGTTGGTGATACTCCTGTGAGAAGCTTTCTCTACAAGTATATTGTAATCTTCATGATTTTTAAATAATAGATTGGGAAACTTTTGGAGTGTGGGGTTTCTCTCCTGAAAATATTTTCCCCACATAAATCACTATGTTGTAGTATGCATGATATTGATATTTATGTTGTGGTATGCATGATATTTTTATGGGGCATTATATTACGATTGTGCATTATGATGTATTTTGGGAGTCTAATAGTGGTCATGTTGCCTCTGGATCTCTGGTTGGTGATACTCTTGTGAGAAGCTTGCTCTGCAAGTATATTGTAATCTTCATGATTTCTAAATAATATATTGGGAAACTTTTGGAGTGCGGGTTTTCTCTCCTAAAATGGTTTTCACCACTTAAATCACTATGTTGTGGTATGTGTTGGAAAAAGTGTCTCAATCATTATAGATTGAAACCTCCTTTAGAGCAATGTCGGTGTGACATTCTGATTGTCTGGCCGACTAGCAGTTTATTTTATCTAATTCTGAATAGGTCGTTGTGACCCTGAAGAAGTCTTGTCAAAAGGTTTACTATAGAGTCTGTCGTTGTAGCAAGGTGTGTTCGTTGTGACCTTATAGCACTCGGGAGAGCTTTGCCCGAAAGGCCATTCATTCATTTATCAGCATAATTCTTAGCGACTGTGATCTTCGGTGAAGCTTATGGTTCTCGCTAAGATGTCTCAGCGAAGTTTTGTTCTCTTGCCGACAGCATATGAATTGATGTCCTTGGGGTAACTTATTATGGCTCGGTGAGAATTCGCCGTGAAATCAAATGTTATTCCGACTATGTTTTATCGGAGAGACTTAGCCAAAGGAAGTGACTTCGGTAAGATGTCCTACCGAAGTGGATATGTCTTAGCGACTAAGACTTAAGTTGGAATCTTCGGTATATCTTAATGAACTCGGAGAAAGGTATTAGCGATAGAAGAAAGCTATGCCGACAAGGACTACTTGGGAGTTATCGATATAACTCTTAGACTTCGTTATGAAGTCTGAGCGATAAGCTATTGTCTTGCCGATAGCCGATGGCTATTAGAGTAACTCTTGGTCAACAGTTGGTCATCAGTGAAACATAGATAAATCAGGAAGTTCTCTATGCGATGGACAAATGTTTTGGTGACAGGTGAACACTTCGGAGTAGCATATGAAGATCGGTATGAAATCTTGGCAATAGGAGTAAGTCTTGCCGACTTCTACTTGGTGCTCAGTAGGCTTGGGGGCTTTGGTGTAACTTTAGTGTTTCACTATGACCTTCTGGTGAAAGCGATAAGCCAGGATAACTGCTGGGTGGCTCGATGAAACTTATGGAGCTCAATAGAACATCCTGGCAACTACGATAACTCTTGGTGACATCGATATGAGTTCAATGTGGCATCGGCGAGACACAGTTAGTGTCTCATCGAGATGCCAATGCAATATGAATTCTGCTGACCGAGTATGACTTTTGATGTGGCATCACATGGATGAATCAGAAGAGCCGAATTGGAACCGTTGGGAGTCTATTCGTTGTGATAGTTCTGTGAGGGAGCTCGACAGTCAGGGAACACCATGGATATGGTTGGAAGTTGTAGAAGCTTAGAGGTTGGATAGTAGTTCGATCAACAGTGAAGTGTGAATAATTCAAACTATATCAGTAAAGGATTAAAAATTTGTAAAGGTTTTTTTTGTTCGAAGAATGTACATGATGAATGTTGTTGTATGATGACACCAGAAAGATAAGTCTAGAATTGTATGTAACTTTGATTACTGTAATACAAAGTGATTTCTCTTGGTGTGGTGGGTTTTTCTCCCGTAAGGGTTTTCCCACGTATATCTAGTGTTCATGTGTGTTTGTCTAAATACTCTATTTTGTAATCTGTCTCCTAGTACATCTCAATTCGACTGTAATTGAAAAATTAAAAGTACTTTTGCATTCTTTCCTGAGGTATTGACGTTAGGAGAATTGTTTTCCGCATCTAGTTTTCCTTACAAGTGGTATCAGAGCCTGGCTAGTTGTGTTATCCTTGGGGGTACATTGGGTTTTTTGTGTCAATACTGATTCAGTGGGAGTTTTGTAGAGATTGTCATTTCTATTTATAGATTAAGATGTCTAGTTCATCTGGGAAGATTGAAATAGAGAAATTCAATGGTAGTAACTTTGAATTGTGGAAACTCGAGATGGAGGATCTCTTAGTAGATCAAGATCTTTGGCTTGCTGTGTCTGGAACTAAACCTACATGCATGAAGCAAGAAGAATGGGACCTTGTAGATAGGAAAGCGAAGGGGCTGATAAGGCTCTATTTGGCAGACTCAGTTCTTCTCAATGTGCATGAAGAGAATTCTACTTCTCTCTTGTGGAAGAGACTGGCGTCTATTTATCAAGGGAAATTTTTGGTGAATAAGCTATTCCTGAGAAAGAAGCTTTGCTCTTTGAGAATGCAGGAAGGAGAGTCTGTAGCTGATCATTTGAACGCATTCAACATGTTGCTCCACAATTAACATCTGTTGGTGTAAAGATTGAAGAAGAAGATCGATGTATGCTTCTGTTATGTTCTTTTCCAAACTCATGGGATCATCTAGTGATGGCTATTGGGAGTACAACATCTAGTTTCAAAATGGAAGATATTGTTGGTTCTTTGCTGTCAGAAGAAATGAGAAGAAAATCTTCTGAGATGGCGAAGGAGGCCCTTACTATCAGAGGAAGGTCAAAGGAGAAAGGCAAGAAGAAGGACAAGAAGTCCAAATCGAAATCAGAGGGGAGATCAAAGTCTCCTGGCAAGAAGTCCAAGGTGAAGTGTTGGAACTATGGGAAACTTGGTCATGTCCGAAAGGATTGTAAAGAGGAGAAAAAGAAGAAGAAAGGATCTTCCGATAATGGTTCTTCTCATAGTGATGGTGACGCCTTCATTGCAGCCTTGGCTACTCAGGCATCAGATGATGTCAGGTTGATCGATTATGGAGCATCGTTGCATATGACATCTCACAGAGAATGGTTTACAAAGTATGAAGAATACGATGGTGGAAAGGTGTACTTGGCGAGTGATTCAACCTTGGAAATTGTTGGTCGTGGAAGAGTCAGAATCCAATTCCCTGATGGCAGAATAAAGGGGATCAATGATGTTATGCACATACCAGGTCTGGCTCAAAATTTACTTTCTGTCAGTAAGCTAAATGATATCGGAGTACAAGTCTTGTTCTCGGGAAGTGGCTGCAAGATGACTAGAGGTTCAATGGTGCTGGATAGAGGTGCTCGAATTGGTACCCTGTACAAGCTGGATGCACAAGTTGTTCATTGTAACAGTGTCTCTTTGAAGTCACTGAAAGCTGCTCATGGAGGTAAAGAGGGAATTGTCCCTAATAATGTAAACTCTACGGAAGTAAAACTTCCTAGAAAAGACTATGCTTTGGCATCATAGGTTAGGCCACATAGGAGAAAAAGGTTTAAAAACCTTGAAGAACAAAAACCTGGTTGAGGGGCTTGAAGATTGTAATCTGGAATTTGAATTATGTGAACACTATATATATGGAAAGCAGCATCGTGTTTCATTTTATGACAGTCCTCATAAAACTTCTGGTTTGTTAGACTATATTCATTCAAATGTGTTTGGTCTAGTAGATGTTCCTTCTTTGTCTAAATCAAGATACTATGTGTCGTTCATTGATGATTATTCAAGAAGAGCATTTATATATTTTTGAAAAGTAAATCAAAAGTGTTCAGTCAATTTAAGGAGTTTAAAAATCTTGTTGAAAATCATACTGGTAAAACAATAAAATGCTTAAGGACTGATAATGGCGGTGAATTATGTTCTGATGAATTTGAAAGATAATGTAAAGACCATGGAATCAAAAGACACAAGAATACACCTTACACTCCACAATAGAATGGAGTTGCAGAAAGGTTCAATAGGACAGTGATGGAGAGAGCATGAAGTATGCTTAGTAGTGCTGGTTTGGAGGAAAAGTTCTGGGTTGAAGCTACTGCTACTGCATGTTACTTGGTTAATCGGTCTCCAAACTCTGCTCTTGTTGACAAGACACCTATGGAAGCATGGTCTGGTAAGAAGCCCTCTCTTAGACATATTAGAGTTTTTGGCTATGAAGCATATGCACATGTGCCAGATGTAAAAAGATCTAAGTTGGACAACAAGGCTGTTAAGTGTATATTTATTGGCTATAGTGCTAACATCAAAGGATACAAGCTTTGGAATCCTGTTACAGAGAAAGTTGTATACAGCAGAAGTGTAATCTTTCATGAGCTGAAACCTTCCACCTTGGATCTACAGTCAGAGACAAAGTCAGAAAACAGTAAGGATGTAGCAGCAATTCCTCCTACACCAGAGAAAGAGGAATTGAAGATTCAAAACGTACCTGAAATTGAGGAGAGCTCAAGTAGTTCTGAAAGCTCTGAAGAAGATGAACCTCAGCCTCATCCAGTGAGGAGGTCAACCCAAGAAAGAAAACAACCAGATAGGTATGGGTTCTCATTAATTTATTCTACTTGTGCCTATGCCTTGATTTCTAGCGCTGATGAGCCTAGGACTATAAAGGAAGCAATTAAAATGTCTGATTCAGATTCTTGGTTGGAAGCCATGGACGAAGAAATGGTGTCTTTAGATAAAAATGAAACCTAGAGTCTAGTGCCCTTTCCTAAAGGAAAAAAACCTATGGGTTGTAAATGGGTATTTAAGAAAAAGATTGGTCTGGATGGCAGTGTAGAAAAATACAAAGCATGACTGGTTGCAAAGGGTTATTCCCAGGTAGAGGGAATTGACTATGGAGAAATCTTTTCTCTTGTAGCAAAGCTGACGTCCATTAGATTTCTATTGTCACTTGCAGTAGCTTATGACTTAGAGGTTGAACAGATGGATGTGAAGACATCATTTCTTCATGGTGATCTTGAAGAAGAAATCTATATGTCCCAGCCTGAGCACTTTGTTGAGAAAGGTAAAGAAAAACCGGTATGCAAATTAAAGAAGTCTCTGTATGGGTTAAAGTAGTCACCTAGAATGTGGTACTAGAAATTTTATACCTATGTATTATCTTTAGGCTTTGTGAGATCAAAATCTGATCATTGTGTATACTATAAAGCTAAAAGTGATCAAGTGCTTGTTATTGCTCTTTATGTTGACGATATGTTGTTCATAGGAAATAGCAAGCTAATGATTTCTGATCTTAAGTCTCATTTTTCTGCTAAGTTCGAAATGAAGGATCTTGGAGCAGCAAGGTATTTTCTGGGGATGGAGATAACTAGGGACAGGAAGAATAGAAAGCTTTGGCTCAGTCAGAGTAAGTATATAAAGACTTATCTAGAGAGATTTTGTATGAATGATTACAAACAATTAGTTGTTTCAGTCATGCAGGGAATGAAACTATCTGTTGAGGACTGTCCAAAATCTCCTACTGAGATGGAGGACATGACTAGTGTGCCCTATGCTAGTGTTGTAGACAATCTCATGTATGCAATGGTCTGTACAAGATCAAACATTTCCCAAGCAGTGGGAGTACTTAGTCGATTTATGGCTAATCCAGGAATAATAGATTGGGATGCTGTGAAGAGGGTGTTTAGGTATTTGAAGGGAACTTCAGATTTTGCATTGTGTTACCATGGGAATCTGGTTGAATCACAGAGGACTCTCAGCATTCGTGGTTATGTAGACTCTAATTGGGCAGGGGATATTGACAGCAGAAGATCCACCAGTGGATACATTTTCATGTTGAATGGTGGTGTAGTGAGTTGGATGAGCAAGCAGTAGGCTATAGTCGCTTTGTCCACTACAAAGGCTGAATACATGGCAGCTACCCATGCTTGTAAAGAAGTTGTATGGTTGAAACATTTGTGTTCTAACATTGATTTTGATGCAGGGGAAATAACAATATTATGTGACAGTATGAGTGCCATTTGTCTAGCAAAGAATCCAACTTTCCATGCCAAGATGAAACATATTGATGTACAGTACCACTTTGTACGAGATATGGTTGAGGATGGAAAGGTCAGTTTGGAAAAAGTTGATACTCTGGAGAATGTTACAGATGCATTGATGAAGCCAGTGAGCATATACAAGTTCAAGTGGTGTGCCAGTTCAATGGGCCTTAGTGCCCATGTTTTTTAGTAAATTATTATTGTGGGATCTGGAGGTGTCCGAATGATCTTCATCAAGTGGGAGATTGTTGGAAAAAGTGTCTCAATCATTACAGACTGAAACCTCCTTTAGAGCAATGTCGGTGTGACATTCTGATTGTCTGGCCGACTAGCAGTTTATTTTATCTAATTCTAAACAGGTCATTGTGACCCTAAAGAAGTCTTGCCGAAAGGTTTACTGTAGAGTCTATCATTGTAGCAAGGTGTGTTCGTTGTGACCTTATAGCACTCGGGAGAGCTTTGGCCAAAAGGCCATTCATTCATTTATCGGCATAACTCTTAGCGACTATGATCTTCGATGAAGCTTATGGTTCTCGCTAAGATGTCTCAGCGAAGTTTTGTTCTCTTGCCAACAGCATATGAATTGATGTCCTTGGGGTAACTTATTATGCCTCGGTGAGAAGTCACCGTGAAATCAAATGTTATGCCGACTATGTTTTATCGGAGAGACTTAGCTGAAGGAAGTGACTTCGGTAAGATGTCCTACCGAAGTGGATATGTCTTAGCAACTAAGACTTAAGTTGGAATCTTCAGTATATCTTAATGAACTCGGAGAAAGGTATTAGCGATAGAAGAAAGCTATGCCAACAGGGACTACTTGGGAGTTATCAATATAACTCTTAGACTTTGTTATGAAGTCTGAGTGATAAGCTATTGTCTTGCCGATAGCCGATGGCTATCGGAGTAACTCTTGGTGAACAATTGGTCATCGGTGAAACATAGATAAATCAAGAAGTTCTCTATGCAATGGACAAATGTTTTGGCGATAGGTGAACACTTCAGAGTAGCATATGAAGATCGGTATGAACTCTTGGCGATAGGAGTAAGTCTTGTCGACTTCTACTTGGTGCTCGGTAGGCTTGGGGGCTTTAGTGTAACTTTAGTGTTTCGCTATGACCTTCTAGTGAAAGCGATAAGTCAGGATATCTGCTAGGTGGCTCGGTGAAACTTATGGAGCTCGATAGAATATCTTGGCGACTACGATAACTCTTGGTGACATCGATATGAGTTCAATGTGGCATCAGAAAGACACAGTTAGTGTCTCACCAAGATGCCAATGCAATACGAATTCTGCTGACCGAGTATGACTTTCGATGTGGCATCACGTGGACGAATCAGAAGAGCCGAATTGGAATCGTTGGGAGTCTGTTCATTGTGACGGTTCTGTGAGGGAGCTCGACAATTAGGGAACACCATGGATATGGTTGGAAGTTGTAGAAGCTTAGAGGTTGGATATTAGTTCAATCAACAATGAAGTGTGAAGAATTCAAACTATATCAGTGAAGGATTAAAAATCTGTAAAGGTTGTAACCTGGAAGTTTTTTGTTCGAAGAATGTACATGATGAAAGTTGCTATATGATGACACCAGAAAGATAAGTCTGGAATTGTATGTAACTTTTATTACTGTAATACAAAGTGATTTCTCTTGGTGTGGTGGGTTTTTCTCCTGTAAGGGTTTTCCCACGTATATCTGGTGTTCATGTGTGTTTGTCTAAATACTCCATTTTGTAATCTGTCTCATAGTACATCTCAATTTGACTGTAATTGAAAAATTAAAAGTACTTTTGCATTCTTTCCTAAGGTATTGATGTTAGGATAATTGTTTTCCGCATCTAGTTTTCCTTATAGTATGTATGATATTTATGTTTATTTCTTTTTAAGTTTCTATAACTATTGTAAATATCTATAAAATTTTGTATTATCATCCTCTAAAGATTAGTGTAGGAATTTGTTTTGCTACTTTAGCTTCCTTAAAAAGAAGATCTAATTGCTCTATTTGGGGAAATTTTCTATTTTTCAATCTCCTATTATGCTTAAACATGTCATGATATTATGGATGGAATATTTTATCCCCTCTCGTTCATGAAAATACAAACTATGTTATTCCTCTTCAACAATATCAAACTAGAATTATTGTTGGTTTTATTCCACAAAACCATGCTAACAAATTTATCATTATTTTCATATTTCTTACCTCCCACCCATCCCTGATCAACCTTTTTGGTAGCTTGCACATTCCTATCATTAGCCTCAAGAGGCATTTTGTGCCTCCAATCAATAATTTTACCCACCTATTCAACCATAAAACATGAATAACTTGGAAAACCTTAGCATCAAAGACATAATGTCAAACTTCCAAGAATAGTTAGAGGCCATTGATAGAGAGAAAGAACATAACTATTGTTGAAATAATGTAAAGATTGAAGGTGTTGTCATTGATTTCAATCGGTCAGCTTGTTATCTACTAGTTGTTGTATATGTGGAGGATATTGAGAACATTGTAATAAATATATGTTGTAGGTGTTTTGTGGTTGCTCTAGTTTTTGGTCCAGATTTTCTCATGTAGTTTTGTGGTTTAGATATGTTGTTCATGGTTGTGAGAAGATGCTATATTTATATTCTTGGTTGTTAGTTTGTTGTACAGTGCAAGTTGTGTTCACCAATTGTGAATTGTGGTTCTGATTGAGGTTTGGGAGAAAAGGTGTTGGTCTATATTTCTCTTTGATGAATTCTTATATTGTATGGTTCTAAAGTTGAGTTTCCTTGATTGTATTGAAGTTAATTTCAATATTTGGAAAATTCGTTCTTAATGGTTCTTTATTTTACATTGGTGTGGCCAACTTTGTGTGAAATACTACTTTCGAGAATGATGAAGCGTGTTGAATCTATTTGGGTCCCTATGAAGCATGTGTTTGGGTTTCCCTCATTCTAATTCCACCCTAGGATGTTTAGGTGCCAACTTAATTTGAATTTGGATTTGGATAGCCAACTTTGGATATGTTTCAAAGTTGAAGATAGTATAAATACAAGATAAGTTAGTAATGGAAAATATACAAGAGTGAAGAAGAAGCACAATAAGAGAAAAGAGAAATTATAGTTTTGTGTGACATTGATTCTATTTAGTAAGAGTGTGTGTTGAGAGTGTGGGAGATCAATGCAAAGCTTAATGTTGAGTTTCCAGATGTAGTGAATAGAAGGAAAACTCTATCATTCATGCAAGTTGATCAAGTGACTGTGGTGGAATTCTTTGTTGCAATAGGATTGTAGTCTCTCTGTAACAAGTCTTCTTTGTATCTCTATGGCAGTGAGCCCTCCAAGTTGTAGCCCTATTCGACAATGAGTCCTTATTTTGGATAGTGATTCCTTATTTCAAGCAATGATGCTTTTTGTAATCGATTTTGATATTCTCTATAGTGTGATTTAATCCTCACCGTGGTTTTTCCCTCATTAGGTTTTCCACGTAAATCTGATGTTACTATGTGTATGTGTTGGATTTGAGTTTTTGCATACGAATTTGATGATTAATCATTTAAGCAATATTAATTATTAGTTTTGATGATTGAATTAAATGTTTAATTTTGTGACAATCGATTCACCCCCACTCTCAGTTGTCCTATTCATAAATTGGTATCAAACCACAAGGTTCCTTGGTTAAGAGTTTAATTGCTTGAGGAAGGTCTGGGATGGCTAGAAAAATGATTTTTGATTATCTGAGGTTTGATGGAACTAACTATGGTATCTGGAAAGTATTGATGGAAGAATATTTGGAGTATTGTGGATATGATGTGGAGAAAGCTTACAAAAATCATTACACTCCTCCTGATAATGGTCCAAGTACACCTGAAGAGATCAAAGCACATTAAGCAAACAATAAGGCGAAGTTCATCTTGAAGAATAGTCTAGTACATTTCGAGTCGATTAAGGTTTAGAATTTGAAAACGGTAAGGAAGTTTGGGATGCTTTAGAAAGAGAGCATGATGATGATGAAAGAGTTAAAGAAGTGAAATTACAAAATTTGGAAACATAGTTTTATCTTCTACATATATCTAAAGATGACAATATTAAAGCTTATGTATAGAGATTGGATGAGATAGTGGTCGGAATGAGAGGACTTGGTGCTACTATAGATGAATACATGATTGTAAAAAAGATTCTCATAACTCTTCATGATGCTTAAAGTGAGAAAGTGAGTGCTATTAAGCATACTATAGATTATAAAACCTGTACTAAGGATCTACTATTGGGATTTATGTTATCTTATGAGATGAGGAAGTTTAGTCTAAGGAATGGGATTGAATCAGAGACTAATTTTAAAGCTACAAAAGATGAAGATCTAGATGAAGAAAACTTTGATGAAATAGAAGCCAACTTTGTAAGAAGAATTAGGAAAGGCTCTGGTAAGTATGAAGTTAAGTTTCCCTTTAAATGCTTTAGTTGGGGAGAAATAGGTCATTATGTTGCGAAGTTTCCAGAAAGAGCTAAAAGAAATAAAAAAAGATTAGAGAAAGAAAAGAAAGGGAAGAAGATTAATAGAGCTTCTTATGTGAATGATAATGCTAGTATATCTGATGAGGATTCAGAATATGAAAACCCTGATGACTATGAATGTTTTTTTCTTGGTGAATAAGGATGAACCTACTTCTACTAACTCTTTAAGATAGGTAAAATAAATCCCTCGAGAGAAGGAAAAAAATGAAGGTACGGTTATCTCTACCCTACATGCTAAGCAAGAAAAGAATTTATGGGTAGTTGATAGTGGTTGTTCACATCACATGACTGGTGATAAGAGTAAATTTGTTAAGCTTGAAAAATATGATGGAGGCTTGGTTATGTTTGGAGATGATACCAGTGCTAAAATTTGTGGGATAGGTTCAGTAAGTTTTGATGGAAAGCATCATACTAATGATGTCTACTATGTTAAGGGTTTAAGGCATAATTTGTTGAGTTTTGGTCAGATGTGTAGAAAAGGATATCATCTTTTGTTTAAGGATGAGAGATGTGAGATTTAGAAAGGATCTGGAACATTGATTTCTACAGGAAAGAAATATAAAGGGAATATCTATCAACTTAAGGGTGCTCATGGATAATGTTTTATGACTCAAATTAATGACAGTTGGTTATGGCATAGGAGAATGTGTCACATGAATTTTGATAGCTTGGAAAGGATTAGTGTTGTTAGGTCATGAGAGATTTATTGAGAATTACAAAGCCTAATAATTCTATTTGCGGGAATTTTTCAGTTTAGAAATCAAGCAAGAAATCATTACGGATCAAAAGAATAGTCCACTACCAGACTACTGGATTTAGTTCATATAGATCCTTGTGGTCCTATGAGAGTAAGAAGTCTACTTGGTGAAAGGTGCTTTATACTTTTAATTGATGATTATTCTAGATATACGTGGGTTAAATTTATTAGAGAGAAATCAGATGCATTAGATAGATTCAAGGCATTCAAAGGTATGGTTGAAAATGAAGTGAATTTGAAGATAAATGTTTAAGATCTTAAAGAGGTGGAGAATTCACCTTCAATGAGTTTAAAATGTTTTATGAAGTGCATGGAATAAAGAGACAATTATCTACCCTGAGAACTCCTCAGCAAAATGGAGTTGTTGAAAGGAAAAAAATAATAGTTTAAGAGGCTGCTAGATCAATGATCACTGAGGATGGTGATAGGGTAGGGTTGGATGAGACTCTCACAGTCCCATGCTCAGGCCTTGCTCTCAAGAACTTCCAGGTGACTCCTTCACCATTACCTATAGGTCCTATCATAGGTATAGGCACCCCTAGTATTTACTTGCCAACCCCTCTATCAATGTTACTCCATACTACCAAGCCATTCTTGGTGCTTTGTCTCAATCTCACCCTTGACCCTTACTCTTCCCTAAAGACCAAATCCTCTCAATATTCAATTTGATTCTTGCAGGGGTGTGTAGATGTTGTAAGAGCTTCAAGATGATCAAACTAGGGTTCTTGTTCCATCACAAGACTCCAACTAACCATCGCTTTCACAAAATTCCCTCCTAGGATTTGAAAAGGCTACAAGCCTAGAGCCCCAATTAGGCCTCTGAACAGAGATAAAATGAAATTTTCTTCTAAACCCACAAAAGGACCTAGGTTCTTTGTTTAGATTTTGTATTTATCATGCCTACACCTCAAGGATTTTTAGGGTTTTAAGCCTGCACAACCGTGCACTGTCCACACACAAAAATGGTCAAAACCCTAGGTTTTTTTAGCTTTTCAATGTTGTTTTCAGACTGTTAAAAAGTTCTCACTCCAAATGAATTGGTGGAGCCTCCCCCTGATCACCATGCATTTCCAAGACCTCCAAAAAAATTCTCCAAAAATAATTTCTCCAAGATCTCAATTCCCCTACAAGATATGAGTCTTTTTCTCACTGTCTTCCCTAGCCGGACCCTGCCTGGCTTGCCTAGGGCATGATTTTGCTAGCATCTCCTGAACTCCCACAAGCCCTAAAAACTTCCATATTTACACTAAGGGATCCTAGACACTATTCCCAAAGGTTCGTACAATTTGTGTAGTGGGAAAGTGCTCTAGGACTCCATTTTCTCAAAACTGCCTGATACAAGCCAGAAAAAGACAGGAAACAGACTATTTACAAATACAAGATGAAAATGATTTACAAAAACAAAAATATTGGCAGACTAAGCTTGCACAATGTTCACACTACATTCTACAAACAAAGTAACAATAAATTTACTCCATTAAAGCTCAATATGAATGCAAAACTCAGAAAACTGTCTTTTAGAATGTTGTTTCCCTCAACTTCTCCAAATGTCACTTCAACAACAATACCTCCAACCCTATTTGATGGTCGAGCCATGTCTTAAATAGGCCCCCAAAACAACTAAGTTCTTCTTTTCGAACCCATAGATGACCTAATGATGCAATTTATAAAACCCATTGTGTTTTCTAACCTTTGACAAGGTTGGGACCCAAAACAAGTTAGAGCTTCAAAACCCATCCATGCTTTCCACCTCCCAATCCATTGATCTTAATAGATCAAGTTTTATTCCTACTCCACCAAATGCTAAAAAAATGGTCAACATGACCTAAAAAAACACAACCAAAATATAACTTCAAACAAAACTTCTAGGAAACCTAGTATTTTCCCAGGTGCTCCTGCACCAGATGGTTTACCAGAAGTTTACTGGAAAGAAGCTATTCATACTACTGTCTATATATTCAATCAAGTTCAAGCGAGAGAAAATAGTGCAAAGACTCCCTATGAGCTATGGCATGGAAGAATTGCTACTATTAAATATTTCAAAGTATTTGGAAGCAAATGCTATATCAAAAGAGATGAAGGAATTTTTCTTGGATATTCTGCTAATAGCAAGGCATATAGATGTTTCAATAAAAAACTAAGAAATATTGTAGAAAGCTTGAATGTGAAGGTTGATGACAAAATGAAGAATCTTATTAACATTGATGAATATGTATCTGATGAGCATGATTGTGTAAGAATAGAAGAATTTGTGGAAGAATAGGAGAAAGATGAGCAACAAAAGAAAGATGAACAAAATGAAACAAAAGAAGATGCTCTAGTGATGTCCCCTAAGACACTGAAATATGTATAGAAGAATCATTCAGAAAGAGAGATTATTGGAGACAAGACAAAAGGCATGTTAACCAGAAGTAGAGCTGCTACAAAAGTAAATATATGTTTACTTTCTAAGGTTGAACCGAAGACTGTAGGTGAAGCTTGTAAAGATGAATAGTGGAACGAAGCTATGAAAGAAGAACTTATGCAGATTGAGAAGAATCAAACTTGGGAATTGGTCCCAAGATCGGTAGACAAAAACATCATTGGATCAAAAATGGGTATTTAAATACAAGTTGAATGAGAATGGAGAAGTTGTTAGAAACAAAGTGAGGCTTGTGTGTAAAGGCTACTCATAGGTAGAAGGTATATATTTTTAGGAAAATTTTGTTCCAGTAGCAAGAATGGAATCTATAAGGATGTTCTTTGCATTTTTTGCTCATAAATACTTTAAGGTCTATTAGATGGATGTCAAGTTAGCATTTTCAAATGGTGAACTAGAAGAGGAAATTTATATGGAACAACTAGAAGGATTTTAGTTAATAGATCGACAAAATATGGTGTGCAGATTGAAGAAATCTTTATATGGGTTGAAGCAAGCTCCTAGAGCATGTTATGTGAGGTTAGATAAGTATTTGATTCAGCAAGGATTTAACAAAGGTACGACGGATAGTAATTTTTACTTTAAGATTGAAAATGATAGAATCTTGATTGTAGTAGTGTATGTTGATGACATTATATTTGGAGGAAATGAAACTATGTGCAAGAGGTTTGCAAAAGAAATGCAGAAAAAATTTGAAATGTCTATGTTTGGTGAGATGAATTTCTTTCTTGGGATACTGATTAATCAAACAGAGAAGGCAATTTTCATTTCATAGTCTAAGTATGTGAGAGAAATGTTGAAGAAGATTAGGATGGATGGTTCCAAACTGGTAAGTACTCGTATGGTGACTAGATGCAAATTGGGAAAAGATAATGATTCACCTAAGACTGATCAGAGCAAGTATAGATCTATGATTGGAGGACTACTGTATTTGAATGCTACTAGATCGGATATAATGAATGTTGTTTATCTTGTGGCTATATTTCAAGAAGACCCTAAGGAAACACATGTTAAAATAATTTTTAGATTTTTGAATGGCACTCTAGATTATGGATTATGGTATCCTAATGATATTTATTTTACACTTAGTGCCTATACAGATGCAGATTGGGCTAGATGTGTAGATGAAAAAAAAGTACAAGTGGTGGTGCATTCTTTCTTGGATGGAGATTGGTAGCATGGTCGAGTAAGAAGCAAGATTTAGGCTCTGTGTCTACTGCTGAAGCTGAATATATTGATGTTGCATCTTGTTGTACACAAGTTCTATGGATGAAACTGACATTGAAAGATATCGCAGTGGTATATGATGATCCCATTTCTATTTTCTATGATAATAAAAGTGCAATTAACATTTCAAATAATCTTGTGATGCACTTGAGGACAAAGAACATATCTATCAAATATCATTTCTTGAGAGAGAAGGTCATGGAGAATGAAGTAAAACTTGAGTACGTTCTGACAAAGGATCAGGTTGCAGATATTTTCACGAAGGCTCTTCCTAAAGATACTTTTGAGTATCTCCTGGAGAATTTGGGGGTTATTGCCCCTCCTTTCTTGAACTAGATGCATATGGAGATGCATAATTCCTATGGATCTATGGATCTATCTTTCTTCTAGGATGATGTTTTGATGGCTACCTCTCAAGGGGAGCAGGTAGTATCAGGTGTTTTCATTATGACTATTATGTTTTCATGTCAAAGGAGAAATTAATGTAAAGTATTCTTTTTCCTTTTCCATTGATGTCAAAGGGGGAGAAGAAGCATGTGAAAAAGGAAAGAAAGAAATGGGAGAAGAAGCATATATGGAATTATCTTCTAAAGGGGAGAAATAGAAAAATGTATTCAGAGCTTGTATGTTTTCTTTGATGGTTTTTCACATCATGTGTTGCCATCAATGACAAAGGGGGAGATTGTTGCAAGAATGGAAGTATTGAAGGTGTTGTAATTGATGTCAACCAGTCAGCTGGTTATCTATTAGTTGTTGTATATGTCAAGGATATTGAGAAAATTGTAATAAAGATATGTTGCAGGTGTTTTGTGGTTGCTCTGATTTTTGGTCCAGATTTGTTCCTGTGGTTGTATAGTTTAGATATGTTGTTCATGGTTGTGAGAAGGTGCTATATTTAGATTCTTGGTTGTTGGTTTGTTGTACAGTGCAAGTTGTGTTCACTAGTTGTGAATTGTGCTTCTGATTGAGGTTTGGGAGAAATGGTGTTGGTCTAGATTTCTCTTTGATGATATGGTTATAAAGTTGACTTTCCCTAATTATATTGAAGTTGATTTTGGAATTTTTAAAGTTCATGCTTAATGGTTCTATGTGTTTTACACTAGTGTGGCCGAACTTGTGTGAAATACTACTTTCAAGAATGATGAAGCATGTATTTGGGTCGCCCTCATTCTAATTCTACCCTAGGATGTTTTGGCATCGACCTAATTTGAATTTAGATTTGGATATCTAACTGTGGATATGTTTCAAAGTTGAAGATGGTATAGATACAAGATGAGTTAATAATGGAAAATATACAAGAGCAAAGAAGAAGCACAATAAGAGAAAAGAGAAATTGCAGTTTTGTGCGACATTGATTCTATTCAGTAAGATTGTGTGTTGAGAGTGTGGGAGATTAGTGTGAAGCTTAATGCTGAGTTTCCAAAAGCAATGAGTAGAGGGCGAACTCTATCTTTCATGCAAGTTGATCAAGTGACTGTGGTGGAATCCTTTGTTGCATTGGGATTGTAGTCTCTGTGTAACAAGTCTTCTTTGTCTTCTATGTATCTTTGCGGTAGTGAGCCCTCTGGGTTGTATCCCTATTGGATAGTGAGTCCTTGTTCTAGATAGTGAGTCCTTATTTTAGGCAGTGAGCCTTTTTGTAATCGATTTTGATATTCTCTATAGTGTGAGTTAATCCTCACTATGGTTTTTCAATCATTGGGTTTTCCATGTAAATATGGTGTCACTATGTGTATGTGTTGGATTTGAGTTTCTACATTGGAATTTGATGATTAATAATTTAAGTAGTATTAAGTATTTGTTCTGGAGATTGAATTAAAGGTTTAATTTTGTGACAATTGATTCACCCCCCTCTCATTTGTCCTATTCAACAACTATCAAGTGCAAAAGGAGATCCTAGATCTAGCTAGTAGATTAACCTGGATCAATCCTTCTTTGGTTTAATATTGGGACACAAAACAAAAAGGGTGTGAGGATTGACTAGCTACCTCAAAGAGAGATCTAATCTACCATGGGTTTAGTTCCTTTCTTGTAAAAAAAATAGACTGGTAAGATGTGATTTAATTAACCTAGTTATTATGAAGATCTAATCTAAAAACATTAATTATTTAGAGACACAAAAATAGAAATTGATGAAATAATTACAAATATGGGAGAATCAGATAGAGGTAAACCTATGATAGCAAGAAGATCCTAAAATAATCAAACAAGGGCAAGGGTGCCCCAATGTGAAAATGAGTTTTTGAACACTTGAATCTTGATTTGGAAGTTGCAATTTTTCACTGTTCATTCATAGTCTAAAATCTATCACCTTCATATTTAAACATGAAAAGCACAACAAAAGAGAAGAGAGGAGGTGGATATATAATAGTTTTCCTTCGTCAAACCCTTATTTTGGTATTTCTACCTCAATGAATACTTGATTTGATGATAGATAAAAGTGTGTACTCTAAACCTTAAGTGTTTCTAAGGCTATAATGAGCAAGTATATACAAAATAAATGACTAAAACCCTACTCATTTTTTTAGAGTGGAGTCCTATATGATACAATCATGAAATTTAAGATCCAACCCAAGAGAAAATCAAACACTCAAGGGAAAATCAATATGTCAAGATACCTTACTTATGGTAGCAAGGTGATTAAAGTATGAAGATGAGAACTTGTTGAAAGTTAAGTTATAAGGTGCATGCAAGATTATAAAGCTATCCACAAACCCTAGATTCAAATTTTCCTTCCATTCCAGCATCAAACTTTAATCATTGTGATAAAATTTATAAATTTGAAAACTTGCTTCTAGATTTGTAAATTAGGATGCCAATTTTGATAGACCTTCATTGTAGTTGTAAATTGTGTATATTTTGTAAAAATGTTTC